>LPNX010761115.1:462914-591109 GCA_001517045.1 Pseudotsuga menziesii | reverse complement strand
ACAATGGACTATAGTTTCGGTACTCTCAATTCTCTCTTATCTCCCCCCTCTTTAATGTACCAAGGGGTTCCTTATATAGCTTCACAAGGGACAATGAAGGATCGAATCCGAGTGATCTCAAGGCATATGGAAGGCCAGGAGTCGAATGAGTTGGATCCAAGTCAAGGAAAATTCCAAAAGGATTTGGATTATGCACACATCCCGATGTACGCGACTATAGGGGTCAAACCTGCGTATGTACGCGGTTAACGGGGAAAAAGCCGCGTATATCATAGTTTATATAGTTTTGGGGATGATCAATGATACATCAAAGGATAAAATGTGGTCCATTGGGTCTAAAGAGTCTACAGCGGGGACAGGGAAAGGCCATACAATGTGTGATTCACCTAGTGGGGTGAAAATCTCTATAACACTAAGAATAATAAAAAACATATAATAATATAAATTACTATAATTATTAAAAATTATTAATAGTACAAATAAAGAATTACCATATTGGCCACATGAGTGACTCTCACCTATGCAATATTACTAATATATATGTGTGTGTGTTTATCATAGAAGTAAAATGTAGCTTTTGGATGAAGTCCCCTCAAGAAAGGAAGTATGTAACAACCCAAAAATACTATTAAATTAAATATAAAAAATTAATTAATTAATTAATTAAACAAAAAGAGACATTTATGATGATAACTATGACTAATGATATTAAACAATTAGTAAATAAATAAATAAAAATAAATTGCTAACCAAATTAATAAAATATACCAGATTTAAATTCCAAAGGAAGTGAGAAAAAACTATAAAAATGAGGAGGATTGGAAGGAAAGGACATTCATTCTTCTTAGCTTTGAAGGAAGATAAATATGGTTATAGTTATGGAGGGGAAGAGAGTAGAGCTGGATATAGTTTATTGGTTGGGGAAATGTTACTAGAATCGAAATTGACAATAAATCAGATTTTGAATCGAATCGAAGAAAAAAAATCAGCAAATACAAAAAATTAAATATATACACATATTTTGAATTTTTTTTAGAAAACATTTTTCATTGATATTCAAATTTGTCATGTCCATATATTGAATCATATCAATGGATGTCCAAAATATATCAATTCATACCCAAATGAGTCCAAATAGATAAATCATTGCATATATTGGGACCTTATTCATCAATATCACCCTATGCCCCCCTCCTCTAGGCTCTAGCTCTTGCCTCTACCTCAAATCTCAAATTTGATCCTCCAAGGACATTCATAGACACCCTACAACTTTGATTAAACTTCCTAATCCAAGCGTTGAAATTAGGCAGAATTAAAGTTTCACATGCTTAATAAGTGATTTTGCTTGATTAAAGAAAACATTTTTATTAAGGTCGTGACAGAGAAGTTCAACAGTCAGAACCGCCAACATCAAGGTATATAGAGAGGTTAATGTGCTTGATAAAATGTCAATCCCTTACCCTCATACATGATAGAATCCAATGGAAATTTTGCAATCATGAAATCCTAAATAAGTCTGTTGAATCTTGAATGGGATTTAAAATTTTACTTTTTGCATATGAACTTTTATGAGCTTGGAATCACTCTTAAAAATCCTAAAAAAATTAATGGCAATGTTAAAAATTTAATTAAAATGATAGAAAATGAAAGATAAGGAGAATGTCACTTTTAGTATTTAATAATACCATTACAACTAAACACTTCCAAAAGGCAGACAAACCTCCAACAAGCAAAAAAATGATAAAAAACAATCAACATTTATCTTAAAAACTTTTCTTAGGTGTGTCATTCGAAAAATCAAAGCTTTTAATTGTGAGTCAAGGAAAAAATCGTGAACTTGACTCACGTTTACCCAGTCAAACTCGGTCAACCTAAGTTTGACCCATCTCGAGCTAAATCAACTCATTTTGAGAGCAATCTGAATCAAACTCACAATTTTTCAAGTTTAACTCACAATTTCGGTTAAATTGGGTTGGGGGTTGGGGGGTGGATTCCTCGAGGACCCTCAGTATCTCACTGAGGGGTTGGTTAGGTGGAGATTCCTCCCCCACACACTATTTTACCTCATTGCTTGTGGAGATAGAGGTAAATCTTTCACAATTCTTTGGATTGCAGGTATGTTTCTTGCCCCATTAATTTGTTGTGATTATATATTATGTGTTAGAATTTCTTGCTCGTGAATTTGATTTTAAGTTATTTGTTATAGAATGTTTATTTTCTAATAAAATTTGTCTTTAAGGCCCATTGGGGCCTTACAATTCCAATCAATTATGTCCTTCACCATAATTAATGTCTGGCAAAATGTATTAATGACAATATGAGATGGTCATACCCACATGAATATTACACCATTATCAACGCTATGATCCTAGAGTAGAATTATTTAAACTGCCTCTTCATCTCTTATTTGGGTCTTCAAATAGTGACAATATTCTGAGAATGATTTCTCAAGCTTGATAATGTTCATGGAATTACAATGTGGAAATTCTTCTCTTATGGAATCGCCCACTAAGATTCTCTTTCCTTAGTCACTTTTGTCTTCTAGCACCACAAATACAAACAATGGGTTATTTCACTTCAAAAGGAACATGGCTTTATTCCTAGGTAGAGTTGTTAGGTGAGCATAAAATATATTCAACATGTTATGCTCATCAATGTCATAGCGGAACCATTAGTTCCACGGAAGTGGAATTTTCCCCGACAATGACACCATTTTTTTCAATCTTTTAAACTTGTTTCTTTATGATGTCAAGTTCAAAACTCCACTTGGAACAAACCTAAAGCAGCTTAGAAGTCATGCCTACTGTCACCTCAACAAATATTCTCGTACTTTAGAGTTGGCATTTTTCCACCTCAAGAAGGGTATCCTAGATTATTTATTGAGTTGCCTCACTTCATTTTAACAAGCAAGCACTCAAGCAAGTTCGCTCAAGTGAGGAGATAAGTTCACTCCAGCTAGGAGAAGACTGATTTTGGGGTTCTCCAATATTGGAGAGGTTTCTCTTTGTTTTTCATCGGTTTATGCTACTATCATCTGGATGTATATCTATCTCTGAAAGATTTATCTCTATTGGAAGAGAAAGCTCAACGGTGACATTATTTTGTCTATGGTTGGGAGATTATCCTTGATCATTGTGGTTAAACGAGCTCCACACATTGTTTTTGTGCTTATGTATTATTCTAGTGATCTTGGTTTTGCAGCTATCAAATTCTAACATGGTATTAGAGCATTGCTAGAAGAAGTCATTGTCAAAAACTAGAGCTCCACATTTTGGAGTGTTTTCCACCTCAGACAATCCTAGGAGGAGCATAGAGCAACTCGACCTCCTAGGTCGCATCTTTCTGTGGAGGCCAAAATCAATTTGGTGGGACTTCATTTTTTGACCTAAGACTGTGGGGCTGAAACCTAGGGATTCTTGTATATAACCCTTCACTCCAAAGGAAAAGGTTCAATCTTACCTTGCTCCAACTCATCTCAGTAGGGAACATTTTTTTATGGCTTCAGTTTTGCATTCCTCCATACTTCATCTGTGACCTAGCTCCAGTCAGGGTTTATGAATTTGTTCTTCAAGTTACAGTCAAAAGGTCAACATGAAGGGTGGACTTAGAATTGACTGGATTTCTAGTTTAAGCTTCTCATGAAGAATGTTAAATAAGCTACATAACTTATTTTCATTACAGCTCTCTCAAGTATGATTACCACCACTGGTGACACTTGGCTAATAGATAGTGGCACTTCAAGACATATGACAGGCTACAAGGAGAATCTTCAAGACTTGATGAAGAAAGAACCTCATCTTCGAGTGGTGCTTGGAGACGATGCGAGATACACTGTGAAGGGATCAGGATCTACCTCCCTATAGTTAGAGACTGGTGATACACTACATCTTAATGTTGTACTATATGTACCTTGGATGAAAAGAAATCTTGTCTCTGTATTAGCTATGGAAGACAAGGGTTATAAAGTCATATTCTCTCACGAGAAGGTGCTTGAATGGCACAAGACATCCAGTATGGATACAACACCTATGATTGGTGTTCGTCGGGAGAGATTATACAAGTTGAGCACACAACCAGTTCAAGCACTAGTACATGATTTTACCAGTTTGGGAGAGTTTTAGCATCAGAGACTCGCTTATTTACACTATAGAGTGCTTCCATACTTGAGGACGATGGTGACGGGACTGTCGGTATTCAACATAGATTGTGATGGCATTATATAGGATGTGCACTTGGAAAGAATACCAAGAGATCTTTTTTGAGCAACGAGAGCATGTCCAAATGGATTTTGGAATCTAGTAGATTTCAACTTGTGTGGACCCATGACAATTGCCTCATTGGGTGGATATTTCTACTACGTGACCTTTATTGATGATTATTCATAGAATACTTGGATCTACTTCCTTATGTCTAAATAATTTGAAGAAGTGTTGTCCATATTCAAAGAAATCAAGGCACAAGTCGACAACTCGTCAGGAAAGAGGGTCAAAGTCCTGAGATTAGATAATGGAGGAGAATAAAACTCTACAGTATTTAGCAATTTCTGCAAGGAACCAAGAATTAAGAGGGAGTATATAGTTCCCTACAATCCTCAACAAAATGAGGTGGAACAAAGGAAGAATAGTTCAATCATTAAGGAATCCAAATCCATGATACACGACCAGGGTCTGCCTATATTCTTCTGGGCATAAGCTTCTAGTATAATAATATATGTGCAGAACTAGTGTCCACATAATAACTTGAAGGACATGACTCCAGAAGAATCCTTCACAAGTGTGAAGCCCGAGGTAGGACACCTACGTATCTTTGGTTACTCAATATACATTTGTGTGCCCAAGGAAAAGAGGACGAAGTTATGACCTTCAAGCAATAAGGGAACATTTGTGGGATACAATGAATCTTCAAAGGTTTACATAGTTTATATACCAGGATCGAGACAGATCAAAGTCAACAGAGATGTTACCTTTGAAGAAGATATGGCCTTTATAAAGGAAAAAGGATCAGAGATGGAGATTGATGATGAGGAGCATGAAGCTCCATAGGAGATGTTGCCATCTCCCCCTCCTATAGTTCAAAGGGAGTCAGTCGAGAAAGTTGAGATGGTCAATCCCATTGATCCAATACATCCAGTAGACGTTCCAAAGACGTTGTTGTTGGTCGAAGGAGGCCTAGATGGGAACAACAGACATTACAGGAGGTAGAGTGACATGAATCTCCCTGTGGTACCTTCTGTTAAATCAAGAGACCTCAAATATTCTTGAGATATGTGGAAATAATGAGCCACATTATTGATTTAGATCCCACCAGCCAAGAGGAGGCTTCCAGCCAATATGTATGGAAGCATTCCCTGATGGAAGAATACCAATACATCATGAAGAATGATGTGTGGGATGTGTCGATACCTGAGGAGAAGTCAGTAGTAACTTCCAAGTGGATATACAAAATCAAGCATGGAGCAGATGGCGGTGTTGAAAAGTGTTATCAGGAATATTGCACCTTCTACGAATAGAAGTTGTTCCTCTGGTCTGAATGGTTCAGATCCAGAACAAATGAGTGAACGACAAAGGATGAAGAACTTCCCTGAATTTTGTAAACACATGGAATACTGCTTCGATCGCGAACCTGTGTACCTTCAAATATGTCAAACAAACAATCACATCAAAGCTACCAAAAAATCATCTACACATCCATACTAGTGACTAAGGAATCTAGTAACATATACATGTGAAATCAAAACAACAGATATGTGGGTCAAAAATCAGCTTTGCATTAAGAATTAATGAAGAAGCTTACAACCATTGCCTTAGTGTCGATAAACTCCTCCACAAGACAAACACTTCATCCCCAAAAGCTTCAACTTGCTCTCTATGCTTTCCAATGATTTGGACTAGGTAGTCAATTCAACAGCATAACAATATCATTCAGTTCTCCCCCTCAACTATGGATATTATGTTGTGTTTATAAGGCTCAATGGATAGGAATAGTTGAGAGAATTGTGGGTGAGGTGGATCCAAGATCCTACCAAGGGGGATCTTGAGCTCAAACTAACCCATATTGATAGGGATAAGGGAGGACACGAGGCTCATGATCTAGAAGCCTTGAGAAACTTCTCTTTTTCCCATTTTACCCAGGGTACCACTTTTGTTCCCTTTTGAGAGAGCGGTTTAGGTGAGAACCGCTTTAAGAAAAAATCCTATAGGAGGTGGCACCGCTTCTCTATAACAGGACACAGGCGGTGCTAAGCAAGGTACTGCTCATCAGCCAAAGGGTAAGCGCAGTGTTAGGTTTTTTCAAGTAGAATTGACAAACAGAGCAAGTTTACACTCCAAGTTTTGGAATTAAGGGCAAACATAGGGGTTAAGGATCTCATCACATGATCGTGACAGGATTTAGGTATAACAGAGTTCCCCCCAAAGCATGAGGCTTAGAGGGATACGATAAGAGAGAGCTTTGAGAAAACAAGTTTTCACTTCGAGGTGAGAATGTCAGCTCGGTTGGAGAATGTCGTCAAGAAGGAATCTATACTACATCAATACTTTTGACTCATAAACAAATGTAACCAACTCATGGCTGCGGACCAATACAAAGTAGATCCATGAGAGGAATAAACAAGCATGGCTACTAGAATACAATGTAGATGCATGTGATAAGAGACTTCATTTTTAGTTATGATAAGAGACTTCATTTTTCAAGCAAACTTGGTCCCTTAAACTGGACTGTGCAAAACGTAATCAAAATTGCCTTTTGTTTTAGTTACTGAACTTTATACACCATACTCTCACATAAGGAGGCAGGTATGTTCTTCATATATACGGTTCCATAATAAGGTCATCAGGCAAACCTAAACCTAGCATGACTTTATTCGATGCCTTTGTCATTACGGACATAGCCTTGCATAAGGACAAATTTGATCATCTCTTGGAGATCTCTTTTAGCTGTCTTTGGTTTATGTTTAAGAATATATCTAAGTCTTGCATAATCTTTGCATTTCATATTGTCATCCAAAGTAGGTGTACTAAGTTCCAGCAACAGTTTCACTATACTGAATTTTTCAAGGCATTTTGGTAAGTTAAGTTGGATAGAATAACAAACGATGAATTTGGAATTAATCCATTGGTTAAAGTTATATTTAACAAATCTATGGTCACTACTTTACCTAGAGATTATACTACTTGAATTGCTTAGATCTTTAATGCTAGTGACATAGAAATTGATTAGTAGCTCAATTGACTATTTCAAGGACAATCTTGTAAGGATAGTACAATTGTGGCGCATTTCCTCCTCACACTGGTAGGCTAATTTCGGATTATAAGTTGGGCTAAGAGATGAATGACTAGGATCATAGAAGGTGAATGAATGGGTGTCTAAGTGTATGATCCCAATATGGCAATTAAGGTTAAATATCCCCATCTTACTATAGTCTCGACCTTCATGTTTAGATGTAAGCGCATATTAGATATGTGATGTGAACACAATATACCATGAGTTTAACAAAAGAAATCGTTTAGGATTTGAGTGATACCCTTTTTGTTGTATAAAGTTCAATACAATGAAAGTCCCAACAGGTCCTCCCCATTCAAGGAAGCGCTAACTCAAATAACTAAGACCCATTGACAGAACAAAGGATGGCATTTTATCAATACATAATGTTCAAAGCATAGACCTCTGGATCCAGCACTTCCCACATTGGAATATCCTCTACATCATCATGAAGGTAGGACTGGAGATGTCTTTATCTTTGAAGGGCCTATTGGCCCACTCTTCACCACATCACATCTTTGAAGGATCGAGACTTCCTTGATTAATATTGATCGGTTCCATACTTCAAGGCATTGTATTAAGCGAGATTTTACACTAAGCCTAAGTAAATTCTCGAGTAATGAAATACCTCAGATCTATTTTATTAAGTAACCATTGTGAGTTATGATAAAATTGTAAGTATTGGTTCATAAATATGTTTACTCACTTAAACCAAGTTCGCCCTTACAATATTGCTTGATTATTCTAAGGTCACTTATCATTAATCGCATCATTGGATCTATTACTAAGAGAGCTTCCTATTCGATATCTATGAATATAACAAATATCTAGATCTGAAATTCAAAATAAACAAAGTGATCATTTCTTTGGACATGGTTTGTATTCTCATACTACTATTGAGATAATACTAGTACTGTGATTATTGGAATGCAAGACTAGTCATTTTCATATCTATAAAACTCTTTGGTAATTATGAGAATCACTACTCATCTTCCTAAGGCACTCTACATTGAAGATCAATCAATCATGTTCAGATCTGACTTGCTTTAGCCATCACATTATTCGCATTAGTTTGGTTTGAGTTAACACTTTGAAGACTCTAATATCTTATGTCATATAGCCGCATTCTCTAATATTCAAGATTTTATGGAAAAGTCCTAGAACCCTAACAAATCTACTTTGATAAGACTCCATACACATTTCAGATCCGATATATCTTGTGGTTGTGGTTTTCATAACCTCTCGTACAAATCGACATTTTATAGTGACTACTTGAAGGCAGATTGATACTTGAATTCATTGCTTATTTGGGTTGGTAACTATACATCAATATGAGATGGATATACAATGAATCTAATGCTCTCCACTACCATTTGATCACTGTTGTTATAAACACCTTCATTATTGGCATACTCAAACAAATATTGTTGGGTAGATTGTTTACTACTAGGGAACAAGTCTAAGTATGATATTTGACCATTGTTGCTAATACATTTCACTTAGAAGCCAATTTAAATCGATCTAATAGAACATTTTGATAGTCCAATAATTAATTTATGGAATCTTGATGTAATGCTTAATCATAAGAAATATTGATATAAAACTCACACTCAATTTACTATTGTGTACTCCTTCAATTGATTTACACCAGATCAATCTCATATAAACAAGGATCTTGTGCATATTTTAGATTTGGAATAAGTTTGAGATAGATCTCAATGAAACTTTCAGTGATATTATTTTCCCTTTGTTACCATTTAGACACTACTGAAATTGGTTTCCATTTCTTCATTCTTAAAAATACTTATGAAGCATACAGGTTGATTTTTACTATGATAATAGCTATTCTAATTCATGTTTATTATTGTCCTTTGGTAAGATTTGATTGCTTGGATAGATCAAAACCGTGTCTCTTGAGAGACCTAATTCGACACCTAGAATGAAGAATATGACATCATCTTTGTTACTCGGTATTCTTGAGTTTGATGAAAGTTGTTGACATTGATAAGAAGTTAATGCTCGATGAATCATATAGTCGATATTCTAATTGCTTTGGACTAGCTTGATTTTGGACTTGTTTTAAGTTAGCACATGGGATTTTGCTATGGTTCATTGCTAGATGTGAATGATTTTATATAGACAACTAAGTGAAATTGCTAGAAATGCTTTGTGATCATTAACTTGAACTCATTTTGCTATCGAATGAATGTCTTCATGATCATTAAAGAGTAGAACTTATTGGGCATTTACTAGTCTCTTGTTCACATTTGCATTGTTACAGTATTGGCATAGTAAGAGTTTATACGGTGCATCGTTAAAACATTGAGATACTTTTGCAAGTAATTATTATTTTGATTTGTTCACATTTGCGCCATTGTTACAATATTGGCATAGTAAGAGTTTATGTGGTGCATCGTTGAAACATTGAGATACTTTTGCAAGTAATTATTATTTTGAATAATTACTAGTAAGATTTGTTAATTTTAATGGTTCATTGAATTGATCTCATTTGTTGGAATGTGCATACATGTTAAGATATTGAGTGCAAATAATACATTGAATATTTCATATTGGAAGCTTATTGGGTGTTGAACCATGGATATTTTCTCGATACCCATTAGAATTGTATGTTGCAACCCTAGACATTGGTTTGTACTAAAACTTGCTTGTTTGTAATGATGGACTATGCTTGCATTGTTTAATTGATATTGTATTGAGTATGCTCTGCAGTTTTATAAATACATATGACTACATTACACTTATGTTGATATGTTGATTTCTTACAGTAATTACGATAATCTTGGTTGATGATGATTAAATGATGAAATAACGTGATGATAGAAGGAAATAATTTCCTTGACATGTGTCGACTACATGTGGTTATTTATGACAAGATTTCATGATGGGTTGATGTAATAATATGTGGCTCTTTGTGGAAATATAGCTTAGGCTTGGCATGCATGAACATTTGTTGTATCACAATGATAAGATAACATGATTATTTTGTGACGACGTGTGGTATTTCATGATTCTTATGATAGCATGTAGTGAATAGCATGCATATATTCTCTAATTCATCAGGATTTGTTGAATTAAATGGCTATGATTGCTTTTGGTTTTTGTTTTTATGATGACATATGTCCTTGTAATAAAGATCATGTTATCATAATGTGTTTTTCCATGATAACTCGGTATAATTGTTTAATATTTTATGGTATGTTGACCATGTTATTATGACAAGGATGTCATGTTAGTATAATGATATTTCATGAGGACCATACAATTTTATGTTGATAATTACCATCGTTTGATGACAAGAGGTAACATGTAGTTGTTTACTATTCACATTTTATTATGGATAAGGATGGTGTATGATAAGTCATGATATTTTGATATAATATGGTAGTGTATATTCATAATGATGATAATGACTAATGCATTAGTTGCATGTTATGAGGTGGTGATTTGCAAGAAACCCACTAATGGGAATTGGACTAGTTAATTCAAGGATTTTATGGGGATCTGTAACCATGAAAAATAATGTAGAATTACATCTTATGGGTAGGGAACAACTCAACCAATAAACATTTGTCAGTAGTTCTCTTAACTTCCCAGAATTGTGTAGGTCCATGGATAGATTTATACTCGTTGGTGGGAGGTATATGGAGAGGGACTATCAATGCTTCAAGGTTGGATGTCGTTAGAGGGGATAGAAAGGAAGTTTGGTTAGCCTTTCAATATTCCTGGTAGTACACATGGGTGGTATGATGATAATTAGATGCGTGGCCTTACCCAGATGAGCCTTACCTAGATGAGACTTTTAAGGTCAACAAATCAAAAGGGGAGGGTGTCTAAGGACTCAGTAACTTTGGATGCCTATTGTATGATTCGTGGATAGTTTACAGTATAGGGCCCGTGCCATAGTGATCAGGACCATCCGGAGTGTGTTGTGGAGGTTTATGAAGGTTGATCGAATGGTATGATTATAAGGTACAGAGTGTATAAGGGAGGAATTAAACTATACATAAAGATAATAAAGATACGAAATAACATTGATTGATAAAAATATGAATTACTAAGAATAATAAAAATCATATAATAATATAAATTACTTTAATTATTAAAAATTATTAATAGTACAAATAAAGAATTACCGTATTGGCCACATGAGTGACTCTCACCTATTCAATATTACTAATATATGTGTGTGTGTGTTTACTATAGAAGTAAAATGTAGCTTTTGGATGAAGTTCCCTCAAGAAAGGAAGTATGTAACAACCCAAAAATACTATTAAATTAAATATAAATATCTAATTAATTAATTAATTAAACAAAAAGAGACATTTATGATGATAACTATGACTAATGATATTAAACAATTAGTAAATAAATAAATAAAAATAAATTGCTAACCAATTAATAAAATATACTAGATTTAAATTCCAAAGGAAGTGAGAAAAAACTATAAAAATGAGGATTGGAAGGAAAGGACATTCATTCTTCTTAGCTTTGAAGGAAGATAAATATGGTTATAGTTATGGAGGGGAAGAGAGTAGATCTGGCTATAGTTTATTGGTTGAGGCAATGTTACTAGAATCGAAATCGACAATAAATCAGATTTTGAATTGAATCGAAGAAAAAAAATCAGCAAATACAAAAAATTAAATATATACACATATTTTGAATTTTTTTTTAAAAACATTTTTCATTGATATTCAAATTTGTCATGTCCATATATTGAATCATATCAATGGATGTCCAAAATATATCAATTCATACCCAAATGAGTCCAAATAGATAAATCATTGCATATATTGGGACCTTATTCATCAATATCACCCTATGCCCCCCTCCTCTAGGCTCTAGCTCTTGCCTCTACCTCAAATCTCAAATTTGATCCTCCAAGGACATTCGTAGACACCCTACAACTTTGATTAAACTTCCTAATCCAAGCATTGAAATTAGGCAGAATTAAAGTTTCACGTGCTTAATAAGTGATTTTGCTTGATTAAAGAAAACATTTTTATTAAGGTCGTGACAGAGAAGTTCAACAGTCAGAACCGTCAACATCAAGGTATATAGAGAGGTTAATGTGCTTGATAAAATGTCAATCCCTTACCCTCATACATGATAGAATCCAATGGTAATTTTGCAATCTTGAAATCCTAAAAACTGTTCAGTTTGTTGAATTCTGAATGGGATTTAAAATTTTACTTTTTGCATATGAACTTTTATGAGCTTGGAATCACTCTTAAACATCCTAAAAAAATTAATGGTAATGTTAAAAATTTAATTAAAATGATAGAAAATGAAAGATAAGGAGAATGTCACTTTTAGTATTTAATAATACCATTACAAGTAAACACTTCCGAAAGGAAGACACACCTCCAACAAGCAAAAAAATGATAAAAAACAATCAACATTTATCTTAAAAACTTTTCTTAGGTGTGTCGTTCGAAAAATCAAAGCTTTAAATCGTGAGTCAAGGAAAAAATCGTGAACTTGACTCACGTTTACCCAGTCAAACTCGGTCAACCTAAGTTTGACCCATCTCGAGCTAAATCGGCTAGTTTTGAGAGCAATCTGAATCAAACTCGCAATTTTTCAAGTTTAACTCACAATTTCAGTTAAATTAGGTTGGGGGTAGGGGGGTGGATGCCTCGAGGACCCTCAGTATCTCACTAAGGGGTTGGTTAGGTGGAGATTCCTCCCCCACACATTGTTTTCCCTCATTGGTTGTGGAGATAGAGGTAAATCTTTCACAATTATTTGGATTGCAGGTATGTTTCTTGCCCCATTAATTTGTTGTGATTATATATTATGTGTTAGAATTTCTTGCTCATGAATTTGATTTTAAGTTATTTGTTATAGAATGTTGATTTTCTAATAAAATTTGTCTTTAAGGCCCATTGGGGCCTTACAATTCCAATCAATTATGTCCTTCACCATAATTAATGCCTGGCAAAATGTATTAATGACAATATGAGATGGTCCTACCCACATGAATATTACACCATTATCAACGCTATGATCCTAGAGTAGAATTATTTAACCTGCCTCTTCATCTCTTATTTGGGTCTTCAACTAGTGACAATATTCTGAGAATGATTTCTCAAGCTTGATAATGTTCATGGAATTACAATGTGGAAATTCTTCTCTTATGGAATCGCCCACTGAGATTCTCTTTCCTTAGTCACTTTTGTCTTCTAGCACCACAAATACAAACAATGGGTTATTTCACTTCAAAAGGAACATGGCTTTATTCCTAGGTAGAGTTGCTAGGTGAGCATAAAATATATTCAACATGTTATGCTCATCAATGTCATAGCAAAACCATTAGTTCCACGAAAGTGGACTTTTCCCCGACAATGACACCATTTTTTTTAATCTTTCAAACTTGTTTCTTTATGATGTCAAGTTCAAAACTCCACTTCGAATAAACCTAAAGCAGCTTAGAAGTCATGCCTACTGTCACCTCAACAAAGATTCTCGTACTTTAGAGTTGGCATTTTTCCACCTCAAGAAGGATATCCTAGATTATTTATTGAGGTGCGTCACTTCACATTAACAATCAAGCACTCAAGCAAGTTCGCTCAAGTGAGAAGATAAGTTCACTACGGCTAGGAGAAGATCGATTTTGGGGTTCTCCAATATTGGATAGGTTTCTCTTTGTTTTTCTTCGGTTTATGCTACTATCATCTAGATGTATATCTATCTCTGAAATATTTATCTCTATTGGAAGAGAAAGCTCAAGGGTGACATTATTTTGTCTATGGTTGGGAGATTATCCTTGATCATCGTGGTTAAACGAGCTCCACACATTGTTTTTGTGCTTATGTATTATTCTAGTGATCTTGTTTTTGCAGCTATCAAATTCTAACATGGTATCAGAGCATTGCTAGAAGAAGTCATTTTCAAAAACTAGAGCTCCACGTTTTGGAGTCTTTTCCACCTCAGACAATCCTAGGAGGAGCATAGAGCAACTTGACCTCCTAAGGCACATCTTTCTGTGGAGGCCAAAATCAATTTGGTAGAACTTCATTTTTTGACCTAAGACTATGGGGCCGAAACCTAGGGCTTCTTGTATATAACCCTTCACTCCAAAGGAATAGGTTCAATCTTACCTTGCTCCAACTCGTCTCAGTAGGGAACATTTTTTTATGGCTTCAGTCTTGCATTCCTCCATACTTCATCAGTCAGGGTTTATGAAGTTGTTCTTCAAGTTACAGTCAGAAGGTCAACATGAAGGGTGGACTTAGAATTGACAAGATTTCCAATTTAAGCTTCTCATGAAGAATGTTGAATAAGCTACATAACTTATTTTCATTACAGCTCTCTCAAGTATGATTCCCACGACTGGTGACACTTGGCTAATAGATAGTGGCACTTCAAGACATATGACAGGCTACAAGGAGAATATTCAAGACTTGATGAAGAAAGAATCTCATCTTCGAGTTGTTCTTGGAGACGATGCGAGATACACTGTGAAGGGATCAAGATCTACCTCCCTACAGTTAGAGACTGGTGATACACTACATCTGAATGTTGTACTATATGTACCTTGGATGAAAAGAAATCTTGTCTCTGTATCAGCTATGGAAGACAAGGGTTATAAAGTCATATTCTCTTACGAGAAGGTGCTTGAATGGCAGAAGACATCCAGTATGGATACAACACCTATGATTGGTGTTCGTCGAGAGAGCTTATACAAGTTTAGCACACAACCGGTTCAAGCATTAGTACATGATTTTACCAGTTTGGGAGAGTTCTAGCATCAAAGACTCGCGTATTTACACTATAGAGTGCTTCCATACTTGAGGATGATGGTGATGGGACTGCCGTTATTCAACATAGATTGTGATGGCATTGTATAGGATGTGCACTTGGAAAGAATACCAAGAGATATTTTCTGAGCAATGAGAGCATGTCCAAATGGATTTTGGAATCTAGTACATTTCGACTTGTGTGGACCCATAAAATTTTCCTCATTGGGTGGATATTTCTACTACATGGCCTTTATTGATGATTATTCATAGAATACTTGGATCTACTTCCTTATGTCTAAATAATTTGAAGAAGTGTTTTCCATATTCAAAGAAATCAAGGAACAAGTCGACAACCCGTCCGGAAAGAGGGTCAAAGTCCTGAGATTAGATAATGGAGGAGAATAAAACTCTACAGTCTTCAGCAGTTTTTGCAAGGAAACAAGAATTAAGAGGGAGTATATAGTTCCTTGCAACCCTCAACAGAATGAGGTGGAACAAAGGAAGAACAGGTCAATCATTAAGGAATCTAAATCCATGATACATGACCAGGGTCTGGCTATATTCTTTTGGGCATAAGCTTCTAGTATAATAATATATGTGCAGAACTAGTGTCTGCATAAGAACCTGAAGGATATGACTCCAGAAGAATCCTTCACAAGTGTGAAGCCCGAGGTAGGACACCTACATATCTTTGGTTACTCAATATACATTTGTGTGCCCAAGGAAAAGAGGATGAAGTTATAACCTTCAAGAAAGAAGGGAACATTTGTGGGATACAATGAATCTTCAAAGGTTTACATAGTTTATATACCAGGATCGAGACAGATCGAAGTCAGCAGAGATGTTACCTTTGAAGAAGATATGGCCTTTAGAAAGGCAAAAAGATTAAAGCTAGAGATTGATGATGAGGAGCATGAAGCTCCATAGGATATGTTGCCATCTCCCCCTCCTATAGTTCAAAGGGAGTCAACCGAGAAGGTTGAGATGGTTGATCCCATTAATCCAATACAGCCAGTAGACATTCCTGAGACTTTGTTGTTGGTTGGAAGAGGGCTAAATGGGAACAACAGACATTACGGGAGGTAGAGTGACATGAATCTCCCTATGGTACCTTTTGTTAAATCAAAAGACCTCAAAGATTCTCGAGATATGTGGAACTAATGAGCCACATTATTGATTTAGATCCCACTAGCCATGAGGAGGCTTCCAGCCAACATGTATGGAAGCATTCCCTGATGGAAGAATACCAATACATCATGAAGAATGATGTGTGGGATGTGTCGATACCTGAGGAGAAGTCAGTAGTAACTTCCAAGTGGATATACAAAATCAATCATGGAGCAGATGGAAATGTTGAAAAGTGTTATTATTGCACCTTCTGTGAACAGAAGTTGTTCCTCTGGTCTGAATGGTTCAGATCCAGAAAAAATGAGTGAACGACAAAGGATGAAGACCTTCCCTGAATGTTGTAAACACCTGGAATACTGCTTCGATCGCAAACCTATGTACCTGCAAACATGTCAAACAAACAAGCACATCAAAGCTACCAGAAAAGCATCTACACATCCATACTAGTGACTAAGGAATCTAGTAACATATACATGTGAAATCAAAACAACAGATATGTGGGACGGAAATCAACTTTGCATTAAGAATGAATGAAGAAGCTTACAACCATTGCCTTAGTGTCGACAAACTCCTCCATAAGACAAACACTTCATCCCCAAAAGCTCCAACTTGCTCTCTATGCTCTCCAATGATTTGGACTAGGTAGTCAATTCAACAGCATAGCAATATCATTCAGTTCTCCCCCTCAACTATGGATATGATCTTGTGTTTATAAGGCTCAATGGATAGGGATAGTTGAGAGAATTGTGGGTGAGGTGGATCCAAGATCCTACCAAGGGGGATCTTGAGCTCAAACTAACCCATATTGATAGGGATAAGGGAGGACACGAGGCTCATGATCTAGAAGCCTCGAGAAACTTCTATTTTTCCCATTTTATCTAGGGTACCACTTTTGTTCCCTTTTGACAAAGCGGTTTAGGTGAGAACCACTTTAAGAAAAAAGCCTATAGGTGGTGGCACCGCTTCTCTATAACAGGACACAGGCGGTGCTGAGCAAGGTACCACTCATCAGCCAAAGGGTAAGCGTGGTGTTAGGTTTTTTCAAGTAGAATTGACAAACAGAGCAAGTTTCCACTCCAACTTTTGGGATTAAGGGCAAACATAGGGGTTAAGGATCTCATCACATGATGGTGATAGGATTTAGGTATAACAAAATTCCCCCCCAAAGCATGAGGCTTAGAGGGATACAATAAGCGAGAGCTTTGAGAGAACAGGTTTTCACTTCGAGGTGAGAATGTTAGCTCGGTTGGAGAATGTCGTCAAGAAGGCATCTGTAGTACATCAATACTTTTGACTCATAAACAAATGTAACCAACTCATGGCTGGGGACCAATACAAAGTAGATCCATGAGAGGAATAAACAACCATGGCTACTAGAATACATAGTAGATCCATGTGATAGAGGACTCAAACTTGGACATAGCTACCGAACATACAACGTAGATCTATGTCATACAAACGCAAATTTGAGCATAGCCACAACCATACAAATGTGGATCCATGCTAGATATACAAAACTCCATCACAACTTGGGGAAATCATTGAGCGCTAAACAAATACCCAGGGTCTTCGTCTCATCTTCCACAAAGTACGATTCTATCCATGTGATTACAATGTTCTGAAGTCGAACATGGTAGAAACCACTTGATTACCGGCCAATGATGTGAACCGTTAACAAGTGTGAGAGAGATCACCATTGATGTCAATGATTCCCAAGGTACCCTAGTACAATCTACTGAGCATGAATAATGTCTTGATGTCGAACACCCAGTCGATTCTATCGATCAAAGGTCAATGATGTGAACCTATGTCGAGAGCGAGAGAATCTGTAATTGAGGCATACAGATCTCAAGGTACTAAATTTTGTTTGTAAGACTATTTCCTGGATGATGAGCTGATGTCGACGGGAATAGTCTCGTCAAAGGAGGGCCATGATGAGTCCCACATCGATGACATGAAACTCGAAACAAAGTTCTAGAATGATGTGAATAAGGTAACCATAAGACTAACTCAAAAGTACTGACACAGAGACTGTTTTGACTGCATAGGTAAAACTTCTTCAACTTCCCTTTGAACATTGGGCGGCATGACAAAAGACTTGGCAGCATGACTAAACCAGACAAACACACAAAACAACAGTGGACAATGCATTCTTTTGAAAGACTCAAAGGAGTGACATGACTCATGAAAGTGGATCGTCACAGAGATCAGTTGAATACCCAATTGACTAAAATGATATGCAGATAAGTTCCATGTTCAAAGGTAACGACAAACTACTGCCATTTATTTGCAAAATGATTCCCTTCCCATTTTCCCCATAATTTTTTATGAGTGCCTCTTTTTCATTTTTATGAGTTCAAAGAGGGTAACAAACACTCGTTATAGCTCGTCCGAAGACAAGTCCAAACTCATATGTTTTACGAACCTGAGAGAGGAGGGGTTCGTTCCCAAAATAGGGTCCTCAATGTTTAATTTAACAAGTCCAATGAAAGTTAACTCGGTATCGTTCATGTTTAGAGAGACTGAACGACCATGGAAGAAGACTCCATAGGGTCCTTTTTCGTAAAATAGTTCACCTGAACCGAAAAAGTGATAACCTACAGTCATATGAACGACTCTTCAAGTGCTTTAACGAGCGTGAAGAAGGCAATATCACTCAACAATCTTTTCGTATTTAAGGAGCCCAAAAAGAGTTTAAAGAAGACTCCACTAGGTCTCTTTTCACGATGAGATATTTTATGAGTCTGAAAAGAATCAGAAAAGGACTTGGACCTTTGATGCTAAGTTTCGAGAGCGTGAACAAAGTGTTGCAATAAACGCTCAAAAGAATTTTTCCTTTTTATGGTAGTATGAAAAAGTCAAAAAATGAACTCCCAAAAATTTTACTGCTACTGCTCTTCTATCCTGCAACGACTTGAAAAACAAGTGTTAAATTCTCCAATAACCGACATTAAAGGATTACGACTGATAGATTTTGAGTAATAAATGATTTTAAAACAAAACTATAACATGTCAAACCCTAAAATGTATATAAAGGTCATGTAAATAGTAAAAAATCAAAACATTTTACCATTTACCCATAGTGGAGAGCCTTTAGAGCATTTTATTGGCCATATTTTCAGTCGCTGATATCGGGAGCATCTACCATCAGATTCACACACTGTCAGTTCCAGGTAATAGCTTAGACCCTACTCTTTCATTTCATTATTTCAATTTTGATTTTTGGTGGTGTTTTGGGCTTATTGGTTGAGCCCTAAAACCATGGAAGTGGGCACTGCTCTTATCCCTTGCGGGATAAGCGGTACCCTGCTAGAACCGCGCCGAAAACACTTCGCACAGGCGGTGCCACCGCTTGTCCTCAATGGGACACAGGCGGTTCTGGCCGTGGGTAGATAAAAATGCATGCACAAGAAAAACTAGCTCATTTTTTTAGGATTTGAATGATTGGGAATGTTTCTAATTGGTCTTGTGATGGTTTTTGACAGGTACCCATTGATCAAAAATGGTAATATGGAAAGAGATGCAACGTGACAATGACGACGCATTTGCTGAACGAAATGCGGGCTGTATAGCCATGTTGAGAGACTGTGGACTCTTAAATTTTTTCCCCACATCTAGTATGGTATCACGTGAGCGACTACTAGAACATATACTCCGGATGTGGAATCCGAAGCAACAGTATTTCGAGGTTGGTGCTCACATATTGACAGTTGAATTAGAGGACATCTACTTCCTAACAGGCCTATCGAGACGGGGTTCTCCCATCTCTTTGAGTGGTTCCCATGGAGGGGACATTACTACTCAGGAGTTGATAAACCGCCATTGCATTCTTGGGACCAAGACATCGGGGAAGAAAATTCCCATAAAAGCAGTAGTGGATGGCCCTCTACGAACAGTTTTGTTTACCATGCAGAGAGTGGTGGGAAGCCAAGGGGTACACCAGGCATCTAGATCACATATACTCTACGCCATAGAGGCCATGGCGCCCACAGTTTTCAACTGGGTGAAATATCTACTTCCGATCTTCAAGGATCAGCTGACCAAGTGTCAGCAGGGTGAGCTGAAGCAATTCGGTTTTGGTTCCATTCTAGTTTGTTTCTTTTTCAAGCGTATTCCACAGATGAGACCCCAGGTGGTCTTTACAGAGTTGAGGGCGTGGGACCCTCGCATGTAGAGATGGGTCCGGATCATGGCCCGTACTGGAGCGGGTAGAGGCAAGGTAAAGTTCGGTGACCCGTTCTTTCGATGGTTGAGAGATCAGCTCCTCATGGTGGAGGACTATGCATATGCAAGCACTGACTTCAGTGGTGACCTTGACCTACCACTCCCACCTGGTGGACAGTGGGGTGATATCGGTAAGAAACAAAAACCTTAAAATGGAAATTGTGTTTTTATGTTTTGATGTTTTATATTTTTTATGTTTAGTAACGAGACTTGAATGTTTTCATGCAGACGTCGGAGCAGCACGACCTGGGGGAGCCTCCCCACTAGAAAGGCGAGTCAAAGCTCATTTTGTACCATAGGGTGATGATGTGACAGGGGATCTAGAGGAGAACCTCGAGAGGTTGACTCTAGACATCCCGGATGCCTCGATCGATGACCTTCCACTGAGGTACCAGAGGCCTACTGCGGGAGTACCGGATTGTTTCAGCAGACTACTACATAGAGTAGCCCAGGTAGTTATGTGTTACCATGAGTATCATTAGATGATGAATGCATGATGTATTCACTGAAAGCTAATAGATAGCTTCAAGACTTTTGTATGATGATTTTTTACCTGAAAGCCTACGCGCTTTAGATGAGGTCTCGTGACCTATTTTTTGTAAAACATGTTCATATATATATATATATATATACAGACTTCTACTTTGGTGTTTATATGTCTTAAATGGTGAATGTGTTTTATATGAGTTTTATGTGTCTTTTATAGTTTATTTACAATGAACCATGTTTTATTTTCATGTCATGAATGGGAAATATGTCGGTCTAGGATGTAATTTTCCAATGAGTCGCCAACTGCATTATGTTCCCTAGGGATATGCCTATAGGTGATAGTTTCAAATTACCTTTCTAATAAACGTACCCTTCGGAAGAGACGGAGAAGCACAGGATTCCTAATGGTATAGACATGGTTTAGATGACAAACCACAAGTTGTGAGTCCATCAAGACTACCAAGTTGCGAACATCTTGGGAGGCAACTTCAATCAGAAGACCTATGACTGCTTGATACATGGCGATATTGCTGGTAGCGGGACCAATACAAACCACTCCTAAACTGACCAAATCGTAAACTGGGGAATAGAGGACCCAAGCGGCTGAGGCAAGATTCAAGGTATGGCAGAAAGCACCATCAGTGAAGCCATAGAAAGCCATCTGCATGACCAAAACATGGTATAAACAGATACGGACACTAAACTCAAAACTATATTGAAAATACTTAAGCACATTGAAATTCAAGTAATATACATATACACAAGATACTACCCAAGAAATATCTAGGCATAGTACCTCTTCAGGTACAACCCATTGCGAGGTTGTCCTAAGGGGATTCCATCATAGTCCACAAGCTCGTAGGCCCCTTTCTCTAAGACTCTGGAAATAACGAACTGACCGTACCACATGGATTCAAACTTTCCTTTCCCTAGTTTGTCATATCTCTGATCATAATTCAAAACTAGGTCACCCTCGTTAAAGGTACGAGGTTGGACAAACTTGTCATACTGTGCCTTGACGTGTTTCTTGTGTGCCTCGTTAGCTAAGGCAGCATATCTTCGAGTTTCTTCAAGGTTATTTAAGTATAGAATCTCTCTTCCTCTTCGGAAGTGTCTAGGAGAAGTTCAATGGCAAGTTTCAAGGATGGAATCTGACATTGAATCGGTAAGATAGCTTCTAGTCTGTAGGTAAGCTGGAAAGGTGTGAAACCAGTAGTTGTTTTCACCGAAGTCCTTCAATCCCAAAGAGCGAAGAAAAGGATATGGTTCCAGTTAGATGTATGGTCTCCGACCATCCGACGAAGCATCGTTTTCAAAACTTTGTTAATGGCCTCGACCTGACCATTAACTTGCGGATAATAGGGCGTAGAGTTTTCATGACGAAAACGTAGCTTGGCACTTAGTTCCTCCATCATTTGATTACGAAAATGTGATCCGTGATCAGTAACTATGGACTGCGGGACTCCAAATCTCGCTATCACATGATTGAACAAGAAGAGAGCGGCAGTCTTATCGTCTTCTGCATATGTAGGCATGGCCTCAACCCATTTTGTAAAATAGTTGACGGCTATGATGATGTAACCATGCCCCCTGGATGAGGTAGGCTTACAATGCATATAATCAATCCCCCATTTGGTGAAAGGGCCAACGGCGATGACGGGGTGTAACGGAGCAGGATGAGTGTGCTTTTTCAGATAAAAATGTTGACAGGGTGGGCATTTCTTGACAGCCTCGTGACAATCTTCAAAGACTGAAGGCCAGAAATAGCCAGCGTGAAGGATTTTCTAGGCTGTAGCCATCCTAGATAAATGACCACCACATGCTCCAAAGTGGCCATCATTCAACACTTGTTTAGCTTCCTTGTGGGTAAGGCATCGCTGGAGAACAGAATCGATACCACGTCTATACAAAGTGTCATTCAAGATGAGGTAGTATTTTGCATGGTGACGGATGCGGCAGTGATCGTCACAGGATAGGGTAGGCTGAAACCTTTGTGTCTAGAGATAAATAAGCAAATCTCCATACCATGGGTCAGTAGTGCTTATCAGGAACAGGAATTCATCTGGGAATGAATCACTGGGCTCAGATTCCGTTGAAGCACAAGGAAGATCACATATGAGCTCAGCAAAGACCAAGGATTTCTTTGATGTAGCTTTGGCAAATTCCATATCAAACTCTTGTAGGATGACTATCCATGGGGAATACTTTCCCCCGAGCACCTGACAAGTCAGGATGTAATACATAAGGTTCTGGTCTGCCAATACGGTGGTTGGGCAAAGCAAAATGTAGTGACGAAATTTCTGAACAGCAATGACCGTGGCCAATGCTAATTTCTCCACATGTGAATATTGAGTTTCGGAATCCATGAGATTCTTACTAGCATAGTAGATCACGTGCTCCTAAGCGTCGGGATTCTCCTGCACCAAAACCATGGCGATGGTAGTAGCGGAGGCAGCAATGTATAAGAGAAAATCCTTTGAATAATCTGGGGGGTGTATCACGGGTGAATGATTCAAAGCGTGTTTGAGATTATCAAAGGCAGGTTGGGCTTGGTAATCCCAAAAGAACGAGGTGTCCTTCTTAAGGAGACGCATATAACCGTGTGTTTTTTCTGAAAAATTGCACACGAAGCGGTAGAGGAATTTTTCCTTCCCTTGCAAACTTTGGAGTTCTAGAAGGTTGGTTGGGGCTGGTAGAGCTAAAATAGCGGCAATTTTCAATGGATCTATCTGGATGCCATCCTTAGAAACCACAAAACCTAACAGGCGTCCCGTCTCAATGCAAAAAACACATTTATGAGGATTGAGCCGTATATTATAATGACGGCATCTCAGGAAAATGTCTCTCAGATGACCAGGGTGGTCCTCTCGTCGTTGTGAATGAGCTGGGAGGTCATCAAGGTACGGCTCAACAATATGTTTTATATTGTGAAACGCATAGGACATAGCACACTGGAAAATGGCTCCAGCGTTTTTCAGGCCAAATGGTAACTTCCTATATGCAAAGGTTCCCCATGGGAAAATGAATGTTGTCTTTTGCTTATCGGTGGGTAAAATATCAATCTGATTATAACCCGAAAAGCCATCCATAAATGAGAAGATGACACTTCCGGCACAGTTGTCGATAATCTGGTCGATATGCGGAGTGGGAAAGTTGTCTTTGGGACAAGCTTTGTTCAAATCTCAGAAATCGATGCAGACTCTAATGGTGCCCTGATTTTTATTGATAGGGATGACGTTCGATACCCATTCCGTCAGGGGTACGGGATAAATAAACCCTACTTTGAGAAGTTTCTCTATTTCAGCTTTGATAGCTGCAGCTTTCCGTGGATGGACTTGCCTTAGGTTTTGCCTGACAGGTCTAGCAGTGGGATAGGTTTTTATTTCGTGAACCACAATGGATGGGTCTATCCTCGGCATTTCCTTATAAGACCAGGCAAAAAAATCGTGGAATTATTTGAAAATTGCTATGTATGCTTCAGATTCTTCTACTGAGCAGTTATGCCCAACATGAACATGCTCAAGGGTGTCAAGCTTGGTTGATATGTCAATTGGATTTGTTTGAGTAATGTTGCATAGGTTTCCTTCAAAATCTATGTCTTGCAACAATATAGGAGTTTGAGGTCTATTGACAATATCATTGGAAAAAAGGGATGAAAAATCATGGTCTACTGAACTGGTGTTGGGGAGGAACGAGGATCTATGATGATGATCCTCCCTTATAGGCTCATTCGTACTCATGATCTCCATAATGGACTCATCGAAAGGAAAAGTCTGGGAGAGATAATCTAGAATAGGAAGAGAGGGTTCTAACCAGTAGGGTAGGTGGTAAGGTTCCAAAGTCACCAGATGAATTTCGTCGGTGTGGTCATCGAAAAGGGTTTGGATAACATTATACATTTCTTCATGCAGAGTCAACGAGGTGGATTCAACAATTTGTTTTCCCTTTGGATCATAATCAAACGACGAAATCATATTTACTGTCGTTGTGTCTATGTTAGTAGGATTTGATGGAAAAATCCCCATAAGGGACGAATCCTTCAGCATGACTACCCCAATCGACTGGTAAGGAGGAGGGGACTGACCTAACATAGGGATGTTATTATCCATAGAGGTAGTAACATCTGGTGTACAGAAATAAAGCTGGTCAATGGTAACAATTCTCCCTAGATGGGGAAATTGGACAGTTCAAAATATCGTCGAAGCGACAGCAGTCATGGCATAAAACCAATTTCTTCGAAAAAGGAGGTTGTAATCTAACAGGGCATCTACTACTTCCACTTGAATAGAAACAGATTTTCCCCCAAGCTCGAATGAAAGGGCTGGTATGAGACCATGGGGCTGGAAACCTCATCCATCAAAGGCTTTTAGAGTTGTAGGTGATGTTACAAGCTCGGGAGAGCCAATAGCTTTCCAACAAGATAGGGACAAAACCAAAGTTGAAGCTCCTTCGTCTAAGACAATTCTAAAGACCTTCTTTCCGACTACTTTCGTTATGATTTGGAAAGCGAGTTTTTGAGGTAGTATAGACTTATAGTTCTCGACATTGAAATGGATCAAATTAGTATTATCCGGGTCTAAAGCTCCTAACGCAGTTAACAAGTTTCTGCGTTGTGTAGGATAACTTTGGAGTACTTCCAAGGTAGACATTGCACATGGTGCTTGAGCAAGATCTTCAACTACATTATAAAATTAAGCAGCTCGGGCATTAGGGTTAAAAACATCCTTCCTAAGAGTACTCTTGGGTGGATGCAAAACCATGTCGAGATTAGGCTTCTCGATGGTTAGGGGAACAGTAGACGAGCACTCGAGAGAACCAGTAGAGGGAGCTTTTCCTGAAGAAGAATTGTCTTCTTTCTTGTCTGTGGGTTTGTCATGACTCTGACTTCAAGTTTGGAAACTAATAGTATCCAAGGACATCATGTGAATTTCCTCTGAAGAACTAGAATTTCCCTTATTAGACATGTGTTCTATCAGTTGTTGTTGAGAGGGAAAAGGATCCGTGAGAACTGCTTGCGCGGGATTAGTTTTCAAGAACTGGCTGATTTCGTCAGGACAAGGACACTCTTTCATGAAATGGTCACCTCCGCTTAGAAGACATGGACATTTTTCTTTTCTTTTTCCTTTATCGTTCTCATTGATGTTTGGTTTTGGATTCTCTTGTTGGTTTCCAGGTTTCTTGTTTTTAGCTTTACCTTTCTTTTTATTGTTGTTGGGCGTTTGAATACTCTGAATGGAATTTACCTCGGTGGAAACCTTAGGAGTTGAAGGAGTAGGGGTGGAAGTCTGGGATTGCTTGGAAGGTTTTGCTGCCGATGGGGACTCGATGGAACCAACAATTCCATCAACAGGGGTTTATGTTGGTGGCTTAGCAAGATCGGTGCTTGGGCGAGGAGCTTGAGGGATCAAGTCATACAAAGTTATGGACTGGGAATAGACCAAGTTCAGATATTGGGCTCGACTAATGGCTTGCTCTTCAGTAACGACACCACCCATAGCCACATCTCAGGCAATTGGAGGAAACAAATATTTAGTAAACCAATCAGCTAGCAACTGATTCGGGATAGGAGCCTTAATAAGTCTTCTCTTCCTTCAACACTCATGGATATGATCGGATATGTGGGTGGAGGTGTTTGTCATAGAGAAGTCAAGATATTTGTACCCATTTCATAATGAATAGGAAGCTGAAATTGTGTAAGAAACATAGTTGCCAACGAGCCAAAATCCACAAACAAATGTTGTGAAAGTTCAATGTACCATTTCATGGTGGTACCGGTCAAAGTTTGTTGGAAGAGTCTTAAATGAACTGAATCATCCATAAGGGATTTCGAAGAACACCACAAATGGAATGTCATGACATGGTTTTTTGGATCATCTCCCTGCTTCCCATTGAAATTTGGAATGTCCGATGGTAACTTTACTGGAATGGGAGGCCACGAGGCATTATGCCGAATGGGATCATTAATCAACTTGGACAAATCAGGCAAGTCCAAAGTTGCTAGGAAAGGTAACTGGCGATTAGGTTGCACATAATGGTAGTATTGATATGGCATATAAGTACCAATAGTACCGTAAGTAGAATGATAGACAGGTTGTTGTGATGAAGAACCGTCGAAAGCTCCACCCATAGGGGCTTGATTTTCAGGATCAAGACCGTTAGGACCACCGGGGCCTCCAGGAGGAGGACCACTAGGGCCTTCGGGACCATTAGGACGACCACTAGACCCTCTGGGACCCCTGGGAGGTAGACCTCCAGAGCCTCCGGAACCACTAGGAGGACACCATACCCTCCAGGCCCATTAGGAGGGAAGACACCAGGCCCCCCAGGACCACTAGGACCATAAGGAGGAAATCCACCAGGCCCTCTAGGACCATTAGGCCCCCCAGGGGGAGGACCTCCATAAAGTGGTCCTCCGACACCCCCCGCAGTATGTATAGGTATTCCTCCCATAACTGGCATGTAGGACCAGTTAAGTTGCCCCCATGGTGTGAAATTATTACTAGGATATGGAATTCCAGCATGAGGAATTCCTATAGGATTGGGTTGGTAATTAATGTTTCCTACGGGTACTTAATTTTTTGTGTAACCATACCCCCAAGAGGTTTGATTGGTTACAGGTTGTGCCCCCAAGGGCTGATTTGAACTGGATGGGGGGTTAACCACATTCGTGTGGGTAGGAGGGACATAAACTGTAGATTTCTCTATACTAGAGGTCTTCCCATGACTAGCTACAATTCTAGTGACAGATAACGTAGGTTGTGTCGGGAGTTGCCCCGCGACACTAGAATGTATTGATAAAACAGGAATTGAATGTTGTGACCCAGGTGCGGAAGACCCAGGAGGATTTGGAACAGACATAATATGGGGTGTGGTGGGGTTGGGAGTTTGACCTAGATTATGTGGAGTCACAGTGTGATCTAGAATAGATTCAATGGGTCTCATAGAATCAGCAAGTGAGCGATATCCCATAGGAAAAACTATTGAACGAGGTGGTGGTGTACCCAATATGTTATCTATTTTCTTCTCAATTTCTTGTGCACGGAGAATAGCTTCCTGGTATTTTCTACGCTCTTCTTCATTTGGTGAAACTTCTTCAGAAGAGTTTAAACAGGTGCCAAACGAGGCAATGGCCTGTCCTATAGAGGTATCCCAAAATCGAGCATTGGGACCATAATCTGGACGGGTAGTATCATCAACATGACCTTCTATGGGAGAATGGAACGAATTATTACCCCTAGAAGGTTGTTGGACCAACAGAGGCACGTGCGAAGGATATGGATCTCCGCTTTCTACAACCACATTTTCTCCCACTTGCGAGGAGGTAGTATCACCTTAGTCGATAGATTCCATGGGATTTTCTCCTGAAACGGGAATAAAATCAGGTGGCAAGCCCCGTACTCTTCTAGACTATCTTAATTCAGCCAGTTTGTACAGTTCCTATCTAACCTAGGGTCTCAAAACTAGAAAACACACCAAAAATTTCCCTACTCAAGCTATAGGCCAAACAAGCAAACTTAAATGACAGGAGGAGTTCATATAGTCAGGTCTCTCACCAGGATTGTCAAGAAGGTGCCACTCGCGATATACCTCAAGGGTACGTGCGTAGTAATCTCCCTGAATGTTGTTTTCAGTGTATAGCTCCAAGCAATATGGCTAAAGTAATTTTCTCAGATAGATAAGGTATCCTAGTGGGGTCTCTCGATATACGCAAGGTACGTGGGAGCTCAAATCGATGGTAGTGTTGTCTAATGCATAATCGTTCACAAGGGGCCTTCCTATATACAATCGAGTACGTGAAATACCTTTCTATATTCCTCAAGGGTACGTGAAAGGTCGTCCGATATACCGACGGTACATGGAAGAACCGCGTGAGTCCCGGGATGTAATCCGGACGAGTAACGACAGCTCCTATGCTTAACGACACCTGAACACGTCTCTAGACAATCACTCAAATTACTATGTAAATTTTAGCCTCTAACTACCGTTAATTTTAAAGTGGACGGTTAGGTGAATGCATGGAATTTTGACAGAAAAAATAAAACCATGCAGAATGTAGGTGCAAATATTTCACTTTACCGTTCGAGGTATGCCTAATTACGGGAGGGAAAGAGAGTATTTTCTTTTCATTTTGAAAACCAAAAATTCCCAAACAAATACTTTGAACAAATCAAATCCAAAGACGAGCAACACATTCCAAACTCATTTTTATTTTTTGAAAGCAATCAAAGGGGTAAGAGTCTCTTTTCCTAAAAGAAAAACAACAAGCACTCTACATGCATATGCACTCTATTTTATTTTTTCTTAAAACATAGATAGATCTAACTTAAAACTACACTATTTTTTCTTTTGATGAGATAGTACTAATGGAAGAGAGACAAAAGAACAAAGAGAACCTGAAAGCTTGTGAGGCTAATCAGAGATCCAGTGCCCTATGCTCAAAAATGATAATGACCTAATCTCAATCAAAAAAATTTCTTTTTAAAAGAAAAAAGAAGTCCTCTATGAAAAAAATGAAATTAAGATGATAAGCAAATGTTTTTTTATTTCAGTATTTATAAAAGATACGAAAAGAGAACTAGTCTGAAACCTAAGATTTCAAAAATTCCTTTCAAAATCACAACCAACAAGCATGAAAGCAAATGAATAATCAACAAGCCTAATCTAGCTTTTGAATTCTTCAACCAAACCAAATTTTCACCACAAAATTTTCAACCATGAGCATATAGATTCTAACACATAATCCTAACAGTGCAGGGTTGAAAGCAAACAAACTAAACTTTTTTTGCAAAAATTGACAAAACTAGTTCTAGAACAAGGCCTACCTCGCATCGCGCTAGAGGGGTCTTGACAGAGTAGTTCTGGATGAGCACCGCTTCTGGATAAAGGGACTCAGGCGGTGGCATCGCTTATGGCTAACAGAGTTCAGGTGGTGGCACCGCTTGTTGCCAACAGCACATGTGCGGTTTCCTGAATAGATCCAAAACACAAGGAGAATGAGAAATCAAGTTAAAAATTGATCAAATTAAGGTAAATATTGATGAATTGGCAGTAAAAAGAGCATATAAAGTTGAAATAGTTCAGATCTAAACAGATCTGAAAGTTTCAAACCAAAATTCACTAAGTCAGATGGCAAATCTGACTGAAGAGAGTTGGAGATGGAACCTGGATTCGGACAAGGGTTCAAGGACTGAGGAAGATCAGATCAACTGAAATTTGCTTTGCTCCCCAGCAAAGTCGCCATATTTGCTATCAAGAATATTGCACCTTCTACGGTTAGAAGTTGTTCCTCTGGTCTGACTGGTTCAGATCCAGAACAAATGAGAACGACAAAGGATGAAGACCTTCCTTGAATGTTGTAAACACCTAGAATACTACTTCGATCGCGAACCTGTGTACCTGCAAACATGTCAAACAAACAAGCACATCAAAGCTACCAGAAAATCATCTACACATCCATACTAGTGACTAAGGAATCTAGTAACATATACATGTGAAATCAAAACAACAGATATGTTGGACAAAAATCAGCTTTGCATTAAGAATGAATGAAGAATCTTACAACCATTTCCTTAGTGTCGACAAACTCCTCCACAAGACAAACACTTCATCCCCAAAATCTCCAACTTGCTCTCTATGCTCTCCAATGATTTGGACTAGGTAGTCAATTCAACAGCATAACAATACCATTCAGTTCACCCCCCTCAACTATGGATATGAGCTTGTATTTATAAGGCTCAATGGATAGGGATAGTTGAGAGAATTGTGGGTGAGGTGGCTCCAAGATCCTACCAAGGGGGATCTCAAGCTCAAACTAGCCCATATCGATAGGGATAAGGGAGGACACGAGGCTCGTGATCTAGAAGACTCGAGAAACTTCTATTTTCCCATTTTACCTAGGGTACCGCTTTTGTTCCCTTATGACAGATCAGTCTAGTTGAGAACCACTTTAATAACAAAGCCTATAGGCGGTGACACCACTTCTCTATAACAGGACACAGGAGGTGCTGAGCAAGGTACCGCTCATCATCTAAAGGGTAAGCACGGTGCTAGGTTTTTTCAAGTAGAATTGACAAACAGAGCAAGTTTCCACTCCAAGTTTTGGGATTAAGGGAAAACATAGTGGTTAAGGATCTCATCACATGATGGTGACAGGATTTAGGTATAACAAAAAGTACGAGGCAATGTTCATGGATAGAGGATTCTCCCAGAAAGAGGGAATTGAATATGATGATACATTTGATCTCGTGGATCAATACACTTCCACCATGACTATTATTTATATTGCCTTAGCTTTGGGATGGAAGTTGCATCAGATGGACATTAAGACTGCCTTCCTCAACTGTGTGATCAAGGAATAGGTATATATTAAGTAGCCAGAGGGATTTTTTATCCATGGAAAGGAGTCTCACGTATGCAGGTTGAAAAGGGACTTATATGGACTCAAGCAAGTACCATGCGCTTGGTATGCTCAGATAGACAGATACTTGGTGAGTAAGGGATTTACCAAGAGTGATGCAAATCTCAACCCTTACTACAAGGTTGTGGATGGTGAACCAATGATTTTGGTTCTCTATGTCGATGACTCGCTTCTCACAGGAAATGATGAACTTATTGGATGGTGTAAGGAGAATCTAGCCTTTGAGTTTGAAATGAAAGATCTTGGATTGATGCCTTACTTCTTGGGATTAGAATTTTGTTAGAGGCCTGACGAGATTTCTTAAGCCAAGGAAAATACACCATCGATATACTGAGGAGATTTGGCATGATGGACTACAATTCCATGTGCAGACCGATGGATGTCAATATGAAGAAGCTAAGAGATTTTGCTTCCAATTCATATATGATTGATCCCACTATGTATCGTCAAATGATTGGATCTCTAATGTATTTCGTCAACACTAGACCAGATATATGATTTGTAGTGAATGTCCTCAACCAATTTATGAGTGAGACGAGACAGATACATTGGGTTGCTGCAAAAACACATATTGAGATATTTGTGTGGCACTGTGGAACATGGCCTACGATATGCTTCAGGAGGTGACTTGAGATTGCAAGTATTTTCAGATTATGATTGGGTTGAGATTGTTATGGATAGGAATAGCACCTCCGAGTGTTGCTTCAATATGAGATCTGACATGATTTCCTAGTGCAACAGGAAATAGACCTCAATAGCACTCAATACTGCAAAGGCCAAGTACATTGCAGTATGCGTTGCAGCTTGAGAATCTATGTGGATCCAAAAATTCCTTGGGGGATTGTTTGTCCAAACTCTAGAGCCAACATTGATTCACTATGACAACCAGAGTTGTGTACAACTATCAGTGAATCCAATATTCAATGACAAGTCGAAGCATATTGAGATTCAGGACCAATACATTCAAGATATGGTGCAGAGAGGTGCGGTTGAATTACAGTATGTTTCGACAAACGACCAGACTGCAGATATCCTTACCAATACCCTTACAAGGATAAAGTTTGCATACTTTCGTGAACGACTTGGTGTGGTGGAGATTGCATCCCTTGTTTATAGGGAAGAGGGATGAGTTCTATGTCAACTCTATGTTCTAATGTGAACACCTATGAACAGTGATGGCGATTCTTTGTGAAAAGTAGAGTTCTAGGTACACATCTGGGGACAAGTGGTCCTAATGTGAGCACCTATTAATAGTGATGGTTATTCTTTGTGAACACTTGAGTTCTAGGTACACATCCAAGGACAAGTGATTCTACACCTATGAACTATGACTATGATTCTATGTGAACACCTAATTTACAGGTAAATATTTTTGGGCGAGAATTTTGATATGTACACCTATGGACAGTGACGGTGATTCTGTGTGAACTTCTAAGTCTTGTGTGTGTGGACAATTAGCCGCGGCAGTAATACCTAGCTCTGACACTGGTAAGTTATGTTAGACATAGCTTCAATACTAGTAATTCATGGTACATGGTTCTATAGCTCATTGGATAAGTCATGCTGAAATACCTGGCTCCAACACTGGTAAATTATGTTATACATAGCTCTGAGGCCAAAAAGTCATGGTACATGACTTTGTACGCCCACATGAGTAGAGAAATAGTCAAGACCTTGGATGACTATCTGAGACTCATCCTGGGGATGGAGTAATAGTCAAGTTCTTTAAGGACTATGTGCATAGTCAATACCTTCGAGGACTATTAGAGACTCATCCTAGTGATGGAGTAATATTCAAGGTCTCTGAGGACTATATGTGACTATCTGAGACTCATCATGGCGATGGAGTAATAGTCACAATATTGGTTCCTTATGAACCGAGTTATTCGTGAACTCGAGTTGGTTATGTGCAAACCGAGTTCTGTGTGAACTCCAGTTGGAATTGATGCATGTTTATGTCCCTTACATATTTAGAGAAGTTCGAGATAGCCAATATGTATTGTTAATATCCAAATGTGTTCCAGTTGTTGATGATGATGCCTCCCTAACTAATAGGGAGTGTTGTTGTAGTAACTGCATGAGGCTCTTCCTCATAAGTCAGCCCTAAAAGAGAACACAAGTCGACCGTGAAAGAGACCAAACAAGTCAAAGTTGGCCCCAGGGAAAAAGGACAAGTCGGCCCCAAACTAGAATTAAATTGCTAGCATGTTACACTGTGTAAATAGGAGGTGCCTCACTTCATTTTAACAAGCAAGCACTCAAGCAAGTTTGCTCAAGTGAGGAGATAAGATCATTGTAGCTAGGAGAGGAATGATTTTGGGGCTCTCCAATATTGGAGAGGTTTCTCTTTGTTTTTCTTGGGTATATGCTACTAAGAGAAAATCATGGATATACATTTCTATTCGGTGAGAATCGACTTTCGGAATCTGTATTCCAAAACCTTTCGGCTGACCTATTTTATGTTTTCGGTTGAACTAATTTATCTCTTCGATCGAAAACATGCAACTAACTTTTGGTCGAAAAAAATGTTCATCCAAAAGTTAAAGTTAACGGAGTACCCTGTAATGTGCACTTTACACAGATAGCCGAGAAAATAACGTCTGGAAAATAGTTTTTTGGCCGAACAATTGTTCAGCTAAAAGTTGTTTTCGGTGGAAAAATAGTTCAGCCAAAAAATGTTTTCGGACGAAAAGTTGTTCGGTCGAACAAACTTCATATATGTATTAACCGAACGCAATTGTTTATTGTTTCTTCGTTTGTGCTCTGCGTTGTTTTTTCTCCTTGTTGTTTTCCCTGCTTCTCTGGTGCTTTGGTGTGTCCTCTCTAGTGCTTTGGTGCACCCTCTCTTGTCCTTTGTTGGTGTTGGTGCACCCTGTTTTGGTGCTAGTACACGGTGGTGGAGCTTGTCAGCCCTTTGTCTGCGCAATGCTGGAGCTTCTCGGCCCTTTGTCTGCATGGTGTTGGAACTTCTCGGTCGTTTGTTGCACAATGGTGGAGCTTGTCAGCTCTTTGTCTGCACGGTGGTGGAGTTTCTTGGCCTTTTGTCTACGTGGTGGTGGAGGTTTCGACCCTTTTTTTGCGCGGTGGTGGAGCTTCTCGACCCTTTTTCTACATGGTGGTAGAGGTTTCGGCCCTTTGTCTGTGCGGTGGTGGAGCTTCTCGCCCGTTTGTCTGCGCGGTGGTGGATCTTCTTGGCCCCTCGTCTGCGCGGTGGCCGTGGAGCTTCTCGGCCCTTTGTATACGCGGTGGTGGAGGTAAGTGGATCGGCCTTACTTTAATATCATAATCTTGTTCCAACCATCGCTCTTAAGAAAATGAATGTACGTGCAATATTGATAGAAATATACCAAGGGAATTATTTGTTTTCATATCTTCTGTCGTATTGGTGATTTAAGTTACTGTTAGAACATGTGATCTTTTTCCTTTGTTTTAAAATCTTGTCATAAAAAATTCAACAGGAAATTGAATATATATAGACATTAAATAGACCTTCAATTTTGACTCTAACAAAAATTAAACTAAGTTAAGATAGAAGCCATAAAATCATCACATGTTTTAATGGGCTATGATAGAATTTTGGAAGATTATACCGATATAGCCATTTTCAGTAGGCGATCAAAATAAGGATTGTCAATGTCTACGAAGAAAATGGAGGAAGCAGCCAATGATGCAGTTGTCTCTGTTGTGATTTATGTCCCTATATTGGATTTATCTATCTTCTACAAAGTCCTTGGAGTGTCCATTTTCTCTGGGTTTTGCCAACAATTATGATCTGCAGTTGGATCTCCCACCTAAACAAAGGAATCAAACGTATTCTCTAATTATAGTATTTTCTAACTAAAAACAAAAAGTATATTTAGTTAATTTTTCCCCTATGTGTTTCATCCAAAATTAGAATCATAAGAAAAACTATAGATGTAGTTTAAGTGGCAATTTGATGCAGTCTTAAGTGGAAATTTTCCTGAACACATAGCTCATTTTCAGTGGTGCTTGCTTTGATGAAATAATCAGTACCCCACCTAATGACATCCCTAGCATTGTTCAACTCTCCAACTACTGCAAATTCATCTTTATATTGAAGGGATCCCCATGCCAACATGGTAACGGTGAATGCCATGGGAAGCCCATACTTAGTATTATCTCCAGCATCGTAGTAACCGCCCACAAAAACACAGTAAAATCAAACAAAAACACAGTAAAATCAAGTAAAACTTGGTAAATGAAATGGAACCACCCGGCTTTACCATCCAACCAAGACAAATAAATATTACCACCAAAGAATATCGGTACCAACATTTTACATATTCGTAACCCTAAAACCTGAAACATGGTAATCACAGTAAGTAAATGAAATTCATAATCTCGAGTTAGGGCAACGGAATCCTTTATACACGATCTTGAAATAAATGTACAGACAATAAGCTCAAACAAAACTGAAATTGAACAGAATACGTGTACATTCTACAAAAAGAAACATGCAGGGATGAAATATGTGTGTGTACATATATAATATCTATTTCAAATGTAAAATCGTTACCAAGATGTAATTATCAGTTTGCAATGATGGTCCAAATAAACGAAGGGGATATACGACAACCATACTAAGAAGGAGAAGAAACGTCTACATTGTTATGCGAATCTTGTATCCATTTGGATAGAGCAGACCATAAAGAGAATGGAAACTAGATACCTCAACACTCCATTAATAACTTCAGCAGTGAAACAAAATCCAATTTAGCCCGAGTTTAGCCACCTCAAAACCTAAAACTCGAGAGGAAGGAAACCTGTGTTCTCTAATTCTAAATGTTGTAAAATTCTTGTTCTCTAATTGAAAAGGTTGTAAAAATATACATTATAAGTCATATGAACTATAGCATGCATTGATAAGATCAGCCTCATTAATATTTTCTCATCTTGGGTATGATTAACAACACTTTTAGAACATTCAGGAACAGATTATGTCAATACCAAAAGGAGTAATTATATTACATTTTGGAATTTTCCATCTGTTAGAGCAGAATCTCCTCTCCACGTTATTATTTTACTATTGGATAGTTTTCCTGAACGTTGAGCCTCTAGAAACATTATATATTTACTCAGAGCATCTTTGTAGTCAAGCTCACTCAATACAAACTGATAAAAATACATATGTTATTTAAAGCAGTGATAAATTTCCAGTTTCTCTTAGTGTGACTACATGCAATTTGATAAAAAAAATACATAGTCAACTTAGATAAAATGGGTTAGAATTATGTTTATAATAATCTGTTTTATTGATAATATTACTAAAAATATATATATAAACAAAGAGCAATCTGAAAGTATAATTTTAAAATTAGGAAACAACTCAATTTCATGAAAATTTTATCAAGTTTAACTTTACAGCAATATTTTCAACCATGGATAAAAACAAATACCAATTTGAACCTACAATTTTTAATGTAGGAAACAGTTAAATTTGAGGAAATTTGTGTGGAGTCAATTTATATTTTTCATATTGGTCGACTCTCCTGTGTCTTTCTCTTTGACTACAATTGCTCTCTTAGCCTTGTGAAATATGGTTGTGGGAGTTGTTAGTTGCATTGGTATACATAAAAGATAATATAAGAGAATTAAAGCTTGAGATAAGATCATAAGTTGTCGATTTAGGAATGAGATATGTATTTATATTTATGAGAAATTTCATTATTGTTTTATATAGAGTGGTTTTGTTTGATGTATGTTTTGTTTGGTGTATGTAATAATCCAATTTTGTTTCTCGGATCAGATTATACAGATTATAGATTGTAAATGGGTGGTTATTATGGTAGATGTCAAACCATGTGAGCATTTAAATGAATATGTCAATTATGAAATGATTTAACAAAGGATAAGATGTCAAACCAAGTGAGCATTTATGAGAAATTTCATTATTGTTTTATATAGAGTGGTTTTGTTTGATGTATGTTTTGTTTGGTGTATGTAATAATCCAATTTTGTTTCTCGGATCAGATTATACAGATTATAGATTGTAAATGGGTGGTTATTATGGTAGATGTCAAACCATGTGAGCATTTAAATGAATATGTCAATTATGAAATTATTTAACAAAGGATAAAATGTAAACCTTATACGTATTAGTGCACATAGAATATGAAATCTCTATTTATCACATTTCCAAAAAACAAATGTTCAAATAAAACTAAAACTAAGAAATAGGTTTTCGAGAGGATGGAAGAAAATATTTTAGATTAGTTCCTAACAAGGTCTTCACATGATTGGTAGTTAAGTTGGACAGTAAGAAGAGTACTTGATAACTATGATGATTTCCAAAAACAACTTTCACATAAACTATTAAGGAAAAAAAATTTCTTATATTAAAGTTATATGAGCCCTAACCTCTACTCTCTTTAAAAAAGAGATTAAAACCTATTTAAAAAAAATCAGTAAAATGAAAATATCATGGATCGCATTATAATATATTTGGTTGGGAAAGCATGGGAATGAAGATATTACTTTAATAATCAAATATTATAAGATAAATTATTATCTTGTGTGCATGATCAATTGGTTTCTATTTCCAAATCTATGTTTGTTTCTTTTATGGAGATTTTAAAGAAACTTGTTGGACTTCACAATATCAATAAAATATGGACACTTACTAGAAAAGTTAAAAGTATAACCTTAAAACTCGATCCAAATATGCCAGTCCTATGTGAAGGAGGCATTTTGATCCTTCAATCCTACTTAATGGAGGATTTTTGTCCTTCATAGGGTTGCATATAATAATTATTTAGTATTTAATGAATCCCAAAATATTTGTAATTTTCCTAATCTCTCATGGTCAAAATCGGTTTTATAAACCATGACTATGTCAAACATGACCACTATGGAAATGAGCTTAATAAGAGTGATACTTGTTCGAGATGAGGAATGGCTTGTTCGGGATAAATAAAGGGTGATACCTGTGGGAACAACACAAATCCACATCAAAAAGAGGGGCACACAATAAATATATTGAATTGTTCTTTTATGTCCTCAAAAACTTTATATGGGATAAATTGCATAGCAATCTTATTGTTGGTCTCCATTGGCTAAACTGCATTAGTTCATTGATGCTTGTTTTGATGTTTATAAGAGATATATAGTAGAGATAGATTGAGACGAGGAGTTCACTCATTCTTCGAGTCAAAGATGTACCCAGAACTCTATTGAGACAAGGATGCCTAATACCACACATAAATCTATTGAAACACCTTCAAATGTTCGCTCTCAAAGATGGTATAAAACATCTAGAGATTCTAGCGTATTATATCGAGACACAATTGGTACGTGTTTAAAATTTATGCACATGCAAAATTTTGAGTATGAATGCATATTTATATTTGTTTTAAATATTTTTCATTGATTTTACTAAGTTTTGTTAGCATTTTTCTTTGTAGAGAGACAACGTAATAGATTGTCTTGTGAGAGTGGGAAAGCATCTATGTCTAGTCGATTGTTTGATTCATATTGTGACCATTTTCCCTCTTTTGGTCGTCATTTTAGAGAACGGCCAATAGCCCAACCACATTTTATTGGTAATATATATATATATAATGTATGTAAATAAATTACTAATTTGCACGTGTCTTTATATACTAAATTATACATGATCACATGTGTAAATGTAGAGGATCGTGGTTCTGCTAAGGGTTATGGTGACGCATTCAGAGAGTATGAGGGTGATGATGCAAGGGGTGGAGATGTTGAGGATGCTGGAAGGGACCAAGAGCAAGGTCATGCAAATGCTTGATGAAAGGGTCAAGGTCGACGAAGGCCTACAAACAAGCACATGGTTGTAATCCCACGACCATTTATCCTTCAAATATACCCGATGATCTTCCTTGGGAAAATGATATTATTTCTGTCACCCTTGAAAAATGCACATCCCACCATAACAAATTGAGGGATGATCTTGCTAGCTTGGAACTCCCAACTGAGATCCGACAAAGTTTGCAAATACTTTTGGAATATTTAGGCAAGTTTATTAGTGCCTATGAAAGTATTGGGCCAACAACGGATTTTTTTATTCACTTGATGTGAATACAGAAGGCTCAGGTGATGGGTCCTAACAAGTGGGTTGATGTAGAGAAGAGGGTATCAAAAGCAGATGTCATTTCAATGTTTAATTTTAAATAAGGACCAAATCGAAAGATGTTAAAGGTGCAATATTTCAAGCACCCTGAGATTGCACACCATTTATATGATAGATTCTTGGCTTCCTGTAATAACCCAAAAATTTGTAAAAATTTAAAAAAATTCAAGTGACATAAAATGTCTAAAGTCGCAGCTAAGTAACTACTAATGGTTAGCAGAAAATGAAACAGTTTACAAAAGAACATGGGATTTCTTCTTTAAAAGAACCTGTAAACTAAAAGGTGTAATCTTAAAAACTTGTGTTAGAGCTATTAATGACTTTAACAGCTGCAATTCTAATCAAAGTCAGAAAAGGACTTGCATTTGCTGCTGCTAGATGTACTGATGTTTATCTTTTGACAAGTAGGTAAGAATTATTGTTTGTGATCGGGGCTTACTTAGCGTTCAACTAACTCAATTGGACAACTGGTTCCTTACAGGTTTGGCAGGTAAACGTAAGATCCAGTAGGGTGTTATTTAAATTCACGTCGAGAAGCTACTTCCCTAGCTTGATTAAGATGCTAGTCTTAGAAAATGTTTTAATATGCTGATTGTCTTCAACAAGGTAATGTTGGTCTCAATTTATTTTATTATCAAAACTCTGTAATGATGTTTACACAAGCTACAAAAGCATGGGTTAAAATATTGCATGATCAATTAATGTTCCCAATCAATTGGATATTTATTATTTAATTTTCTAAAGAACAAATGTATTTTTGTTTACAGTAATGGTAATTGAGAGTTTACGTAGAGAGAAAATAGTTCAAAGCTTGGGGCTTAACTCACCCCATACTATTTGATTCCTATCATAGTTATCTTCATCACATGACTCTATCTTGTAATATCCTTCTCTCAAATGAATGACCAAGTTACTTATACTTTTATTTACAAAGTCATCATTAAGTTGTTTAGAATTTTATTGGAAAATCCTATATGGTTTTTGGTCTTCAGCTCACCAAAGACTCTTCCAATAATAACTCCAAGGCTAAGTTCCCATAATTCATAGCTAGCTCTACTTCTTACTATGGTTATAAGTAAAACATGTCCTTCTCACAAATTTCCACTAAACCTAGTTAACACACATAACTATCCAACTTGATTTATTATCCAAGAAAACTCTAAATAAAAAAATTGTTCATATTATATTCTATAGTTGGTCCTCTAAGTAATTATACTCCATGATCATACTAAATTATTGGCAATCATATAATATGCATAGTTCAACATGATTGTAGATTTGATTAAGAAATCATTGTATTGCAGAAAGGGAACGTTCTCCACTAAAGACTTACACCCTCAGTTCACAAAATATTTCGGTGGACACGTGGAAATCATTTCGACCACAGGATGGTTGACTTAAAAGACCAAAACCCTATCCAGTTCATTTCAATCCGCGAGGGTTTCCTGTCTGTGTGTTCGAGCTGTAGGCCCGTGGCTTTCGACATCCTGCACATATTTCCATGTTTGTGTGTTGCTTTCAGCACAATACGCCATGAACTGAGATGGTGTAATGAGGTCGTAAGTGGTTCGTTAGTGCTTAAGAACTCTGTGCGTAAAGGGATTATAGGATTGTTTCTTTTTCCTTGGCTTCGTTGGAGGTTAAAGAAGAGATCAGTGGACTGAGCCTTCTTTTCTTTTAGAAAAATATCCTTTATTCTGGAAAGAGGATATCTCGGCTCCTTCGAAAAGGTGACTTCATGTTAAGTTGAATTGGCACACAAATCTTATTCTGGGTGGTTACTCTTCTGTAAACTGTTGAGCTGCTCCGGTAGTTGCATCCTTCACATTTCCAAAACGATAATCTTGGCAGGTAAACACCGGTCATAAATTCATCTTCGTGGAAGTTTTTAAAGTTTTTCAAAAACCTTTTAACTGCTATTAATATTAATACATGTGTTTACTGTGCAGGTTCTTCCCTCGGGGAAAGGGGTTAGTGGTAGCTCAAACTCTCCCCCTTTCACGAGCACGCTACCCTGGTAAGACTCAGTTGCAAATGAGGTTTTTTCCCTGCATAATGTTGTGGTTGTTGGAATTTTGGTTCCTGCGGTTGAGAAAGGCACGGCCTTGGTTAATTGTTAGCTTAGAGTATCAAATCTTTCTTGTTTTTCTGTAACCTTAGAGGGTACTTTGTGCAGGGATGATGAAGGCTCTACTAGCCATGATGGGAACTATTTTTTGTGTGTTTCTGCCTTACGGCCTGAACAATGTAAATCCTTTTATTTTAAAAATAAAATGATAGAGCTCAGCTCTTAAACCCTTTGAGGCTGTCGACCTCTATCTAGCTAATTTTTATAGTTTTTATAATAGATTCTAGCAGGTAAGAAAAGACTGCGAATCAGTCAGGAATTGTAAATGAATTAAGGGTTTTACATGTCAGTAAAGAATGGTTACTGTTTGATTTATATATTTTGCATAGTTCAGATTTGTTAACAGGCCTAAGTCTCGACCTTTAGTTCTAAAGGCTGTGAGCCATTTCTTCTTAATTGTTTTTGTTTTTAACAAATTGTTTATGTAATATTTTAATTATTATCATGTATTTATAAAGATTTCCAGTGCAATGTTTTATGGGAAAATTTACTAGGTTTAAGAGTAATATTTTACTCTGTTTTGGCTCAAAAAAAAGGTTAATTATTAACTGTACCCTACAATTCGGGAAAGAATAAATTTTACAGGGAAAAAAATACTGAGCTCTGTTGTATTAGTTTCTTTTAACACATTTTACATTTGTTTGGTTTTTTTATAAAGGAAGTTTTAGGGTAAAATAATGCAAGATTAAGAATAGGATTAAGTTTATCATTCAATAACCTAGGTGGTTCTATTTAGGTTACAGTAGAACCTTTTGTATTAAATTAGAGACACATATTGTCTGGAATCAAATGTTATAATATTGTTTTGAAAATTATCTTAACCTAAACCCTATATGATAGTTTGTTTACTATACCTATGCGTATTTAATAAACTGTAAGTTTTGTGTTTTGTAAAGAATACTAGTATTAAAATTAGGTCTATAAGTAATATGATTACTAATTATTTTTACATACTTATGTTCAATTCTTAACTGAAGTAAATACATTTAATACATACAACATTTACTATTTCTTTACAGAATAAATCATAAGCAAACTAGAGCAGAATTTAGCTACATTTTTCATTCCGAGTAAAAAGAATCATCATATCTACCTAAACACCCAGCTGTACTAGAGTACTGCCTGAGCCAGGCATGGAAAAATACAGCATCGAATTCTAATTCTATTTATTTCTTATTTTGCATATTTACTACTATTTCTAACATAATCTGCAAATTACTAAGTCCAACATTACACAGTTACTCATTTCTTCATAAACCCTAATTAAATAATAACATGTCTGTATTTAAAAATTAGTAAACATTTTACATAAGATAGTAAATCAATATAATAACATGAAGAAAAATAGAACCTGTCAATGATAAGGCGACAACTACTTAAGGAGGTTGTTCCTCCAACCAATTCCTGGAGAAAGCTCAGGCAGCGCTTTCTCAGGAACCCCGAGCATGTTCCTGGTCCTCCTGGTAGAGTATTGGGTGGAGGATATGACCTTAAGACCTTATGTCACCTGACTGGTCCAATTATCTCAGTAATTCAAATCTGCTCATAGCAGTAAGAACTTCAGCCTAATAGCTACAATAAGTTTAGTCTCAGCAGTTAACCCCTCAAACTCCCTTTAGTAATCCCCTCCATCGAATTTCTCATGAGTAAATTCATTCACCCTGAATGATCACCTCTCAGAATGAGCAGCCTCGGTTGTCTTCAATGGGAAATTTTATAGAGATGCATAGGTCTTCTGGGTCAATTTTCATTTAATGAGCCACCTACTCCAATTCCACTTTCTTGGGGAATCATGACCACAAATATATGGAAGTTGCCACCTGCAACAGTTGGAAGTAGTTTGAGGATGCTGCCACTTGTCAGTGTACTCTCCAGCCAGTCTCCTCCACCAAGTGACCAGTAAACACTCTTTTAACAGCTTCCCTAAGCTCTTGTCTCATCATTTATTTATTTATAAATAAAATATGCTGAATTACATTAATTATTCTTGACCCCACTTGGTCATCAATTACAAACTTAGCATAAAATATAGCACAATGTTCCTCAAATAACATTAAATTGTTTTTTGCAAATTGGGGCATGTGACATACACACCCCCTTAAATTATAACATCATCCTCGATGTTATTTATTCCTCGTCCTTAGACTTCCCCTGAAATAGAATTGGCTATGCATCCCACATATGAATTTCCAATTCCCGGGTGGCTTCCTCTATACTAAGGTGCTTCCATTGCACCTTCACCAGACCAATGGTGCGGTTCCGAAGCGATTTCTCCCTCCGCTCAAAGATACATTCTGGTTCCACCAGAAAATCTCCTTCGGTTCCACCTGTACATCATTCCAATTAATAACATGAGTAGTATCATGTACATATTTTTTTAATACAGAAATATGAAAAACATTGTGAACTCTTAAATTCGGTGGTAGAGATAACTGATATGCTACCTGTTCGATCCTGGACAGTATTTCAAAAGGACCACAATATCAAGGTGCTAGCTTGGCACAGCTACCCAGCGTTAGAGAACTCTTTTTGGGTCTCACCTTAATGAAAACATGTTCACCTACCTGGAACTCCTTCAGAGTTCGTTTAAGGTCTGCTTGACTTTTCTGTCGGTCTTGGGCAATTTTCAAATTACCTTGTACATGTTTTACATTTAATTCCATTTCTTTCAATAATCCAGGTCCTTATACTAACCTGTCCACGGGATTACTCCAAGAGATGGGAGTATTGCATTTTCTTCCATACATAATTTCGAAAGGACTATACCTAGCTGAAGCTTGATAATGATTATTGTAAGCAAATTCTACCAGGAGTAAATAATCTTCCCATTTACCTGGCTTCTCCTTTACGTACATTCTGAGTAGATCCTCCAATACCTGATTTACTCTTTCAGTCTGTCCATTAGTTTGAGGATGGAAAGAGATACTAAAGTTCAACGTAGTATTTAATCCTTTGAACAAAGATTTCCAAAAATTACCTATAAATTTAGGGTCTCGGTCTGAAATTATCACCTTCGGTATTCCATGCAACCGAAAAAATTGTTTTAAGAAAATATCAGCAATATTTGCAGCTTTATAAGTAGTTTTTGCAGGTATAAAATGGGTTGCTTTACTCAATTTGTCAACCACTACCATTATTGATTCATTTAAGTTCTGATTTCTAGGTAATCCTGTGATAAAATCAAGGCTAATTATCTCCCATTTCCAGCTAGGAATAGGCAATGGCTGAAGTAGCCCAGCTAGATGCTGATGTTCAGTTTTTACTTGCTGACATTCGAAGCATCTAGCAATATATTCTGCCAATTCATTTTTCATGTTTGGCCAGAAATAATCTTTTCTCAGCATGGTTATAGTTTTCTAATAACCTGGATGCCCTGAATAAGGATTTTTATGAATTTCATTTAAAATTAACAGCTTAATCCTAGGTACATTAGGTACGTATAATCTGTCTTTATACAATAATAATCCTTTTTCATTCAAGCTGTACCGTGTACTTATACTTTGTATTAAATTCTCTTTTACTTTTGCTTGTAATTTTCGATAATTTTCATCTTGTTCTATTCCAGCTTCAAGTTGTTCTTCCAAGTCTGTTGTATAAGTGCTGATGGCTGCTGTAAAATTCAGCTTTGCATTTCTACTTAATGCATCAACAATCTTATTCTCATTTCCTTTAATGTGTTGAATTTCAAAATCGTATTCACTTAGAAAAGCTAGCCAACTAGCTTGCCTAGCATTCTAGTTAGGTTGATCTAACAGGTATTTCAATCCTTTATTGTCCGTCATTAAGATAAACTTCCTTCCAATTAAATGATGATGCCACATCTTTAAGGCATGTATAACAGCAGCTAATTCTAGGTCATAGGTCGCATAATTTTTCTCATGAATCTTCAGTTTCCTAGACTCATAAGCAATGACATGTCCTTCCTGAGTCAATACTCCACCTAAACCGTCATTGCATGCGTCAATACATACTATAAAATCTTTATTAGGGTCAGCAATTCTTAAAATTGGTGCGGTGGTTAATAATGTTTTTAACTTTTTAAAATTGTCTTCGCACTTCTGATTCCAATCAAATTTCTTCCCCTTTTTCTGCAAAGAGGTTATAGGATTTGCAATTCTTGAAAACCCTTCGATGAACCTCCGGTAATAACCAGTAATCCCCATGAATGATCGGACATTAGTTACATCTTTCGAGACTGGCCAATCTTCGATTTCCTTCATCTTTTCGAGGTCAACCGAAATTCCTTCTTTAGTCACCACATGACCTAAATACTGGATCTTATCTTTAAAGAAGTCACATTTACTAAATTTTGCAAAAAGTTGATGCTCTCGTAACTCTTGCAAAACAATTTTTAAGTGTTCTTTATGTTCTTCTTCAGATTTTGAGTGAATTAATATGTCGTTAATAAATACGACAACAAATTTATCCAGATATTTGTGCATTACATTATTCATTAGACACATAAAAATAGTTGGAGCATTAGTAAGCCCAAAGAGCATAACGACAAACTCGTAATTTCCATATCGAGTCCTAAAGGTTGTTTTAAAGATGTCTTCATCTTTGATTCGGACCTAGTGATATCCAGACCGTAAATCAATCTTTGAAAACACCGTGACTCCATGTAGTTGATCAAATAGATCATCTATGCGAGGTAACGGGTATCTGTTCTTGATGGTCATCTTATTTAATTGACGATAATCTATACATAGTCGTAGAGTTCCATCATTCTTCTTAACAAAGATGACAGGTGCCCCCAAGGGAGACACAGTGGGTCTAATGTAATTCTTATCAATAAGTTCTTTTAACTATGACTTAAGTTCATTTAGTTATAGTATATTCATCCGATAAGGGGCTTTTGAGCTGGGCACTGCACTAGGTACCAACTCAATAGTAAAATCTAATTCTCGTTTCGGAGGCAGTTCCGAAATTTCTTCTGGAAATACATCTAAATATTCTTTTAGAATCAGTATATCTTCCAATTTTAATTTATCTATGTTGTTAATGTTTTCTTCATCGATTACGATTGCTGCATAAGCCTTACATCCTTTCCTAACAGCTCTCTTAAGCTGCAGAGCAGAGATCTGCCTTACAGCTGTTTTCCTAGGGATTCCCTTTACATTTATTAACTTTCCATCGTTATTTATGAAAGTAAAGGTTTTATCAAAGCAATTCAAGACCACCCTATGCTGCTATAACCAATCCATACCAACTAATATATCATATGAACCTAAAGGTAGTACATTGAGCTTAACAAAAGTTTCAAACTGATCCATAGTTACTGCACAATTCTTTACAAAACTAATTACCTTTCTCTTTGCACCAATAGCTAGCTGAACTAACCAAGAACTTGCAAACTTTTCAACTGGAAGCTTACACTTTTCTACCAAATTAAGAGAAATGTAGCTTAAACTAGCCCCTGGATCAATTAAAATAGATATAGGTATTTGATTTATCTTACCTTCCACTTCCACCATGGAATTTTGATAATCTGCTTGTCGGTTCTCTAATGCTGCATTGATCCTGGTCATTGTCCTCGCTAGATCACCAACAGTCATCTCCTCCTGTATTGTGTGTATGTTGCTAACAGTGTTCTTTCAATTGGGACAAACTGATGCATAATGCGGACCATTGCATTCCCAACACTTTATGGGTTCTTTTCGCACAAAGTTCTTTGCATAGTTACTGTGGTTGTTAGCAAATTCTTTATTCCTTTGATTATTCTAATTGGTCTGTGAATTACTTTTATTCCCTTGGAAATTCTTACTAGGAAAATTTATGGTGTTACTATTTTTAGAATTTCGATTAGGTACAAACTCTTTCTTCTTTTGTTCAAAGTTATTATTCATTTTGGCCTTCCAGTTGGCCATGCTCTCCTTTTTATGATTCTGTTCATAACAGAAATTCGCTTTTCTCATTGCTTCTTCTAAAGTTTTCAAATTGTCATATTCAATATTGTCCTTTATATGATAACGTAAACAGCTGAGAAACCGTTGTACCTTAGGTTTCTCGTCCACAATATATGGCACATACCTGAGCAGACTTAGAAATTTACTATTCAATTCTTTCATATTCATTGTACCCAGTTTTAACTCATAAAATTTCTTATCCCTTTCCTCATAGTACTGTTTAGATAAAAAATTATTTTTGAAATATTTCTTGAATGTGCTCCAATTTATGTTTTTCTCCCTTATACATTTTACTCTTTTTAAGTCCTGCCACCATATATCACTTTTTCCCATAAGATTATAAATAGCCATCCTGGCCTTCAATTGATTAGAGTAATTATAAATTTGGAAGTATTTCTTCATCCCGAATAGCCAGGATTCTGCTTCTTCCCCCTTCTTAGTTTCTCCATTAAATGTTGGCGGCTTGTTCTTCTTGAACTCCCCAGAGATTTCTTCATAAGGTTTATATTTTCTTTTCCTAGTATGGTGGTTATCTTCACTACTGTCACTAGTATAATGAGAGTTTTGCTTATATAAACCACTATATACTTCGGAAGATGAGCTACTTTTGTTTTTAACTTGTTTTGTCTTTTTATCTTTATGCTGATAACTTATATCTTTAGACTCAATTCTTTTACCCTTTCCCTCAGTATGAAATCTTTCTATTAAGTTCTGATTTAGCTCCTCTTGAACTCCTCTTGAACTCTCAGAATCCTCTCATTTTCTTTCTTAACTGATTCCATCTCTGATTTTAATTCTTTAACTATTTGTAGTAGTTCGGAAGAATTATTGGTTATATCTTCTTGTATAGGTTCTTTTTGAAGATTATCTCATTCAGTGTAAGGAGATTCCCCATTCGCATATTCTTCCAATCTATCCATACCTGTCATTAACTTAGAAAAAAAAATTATCTATGTATCATTCAAAGAAAACAACATCAGCATATTTATTTAAATTTACTATTCCACATAAGCAAGTTGATTTACATTCAGGCCTAGTGTTTGAACCTTGTGCTCTGATACCACATGTAATAACCCAAAAATTCGTAAAAATTTAAAAATTTTCAAGTGACATAAAATGTCTAGAGTCGCAGCTAAGTAACTGCTAATGGTTAGCGGAAAATGAAACAGTTTACAAGAGAACATGGGATTGCTTCTTTAAAAGAACCTATAAACTAAAAGGTGTAATCTTAAAAACTTGTGTTAGAGCTATTAATGACTTTAACAGCTGCAATTTGAATTAGAGTCAGAAAAGGAATTGCATTTGCTGCTGCTAGATGTACTGATGTTTATCTTTTGACAAGTAGGTAAGAATTATTGTTTGTGATCGGGGCTTACTTAGCGTTCAGCTAACTCAATTGGACGGCTGGTTCCTTACAGGTTTAGCAGGTAAATGTAAGATCCAATAGGGTATTATTTAAATTCACGTTGAGAAGCTACTTCCCTAGCGTGATTAAGATGCTAGTCTTAGAAAATGTTTTAATATGCTGCTTGTCTTCAAGGAGGTAATGTTGGTCTCAATTTCTTTTATTATCAAAACTATGTAATGATGTTTATGCAAGCTACAAAAGCATGGGTTAAAATATTGCATGATCAATTAATGTTCCCAATCAATTGGATATTTATTATTTAATTTTCCAAGGAACAAATGTATTTGTGTTTACAGTAATGGTAATTGAGAGTTTACGTAGAGAGAAAATAATTCAAAGTTTGGGACTTAACTCACCCCATACTATTTGATGCCTATCATAGTTATCTTCATCACGGAACTCTATCTTGTAATATCCTTCTCTCAAATGAATGACCAAGTTACTTATACTTTTATTTACAAAGTCATCATTAAGTTGTTTAGAATTTTATTGGAAACTCCTATATCGTTTTTGGTTTTTAGCTCACCAAAGACTCTTTCAATAACAACTCCAAGGCTGAGTTCCTAGAATTCATAGCTAGCTCTACTTCTTAGTATGGTTATAAGTAAAACATGTCCTTCTCACAAATTTCCACTAAACCTAGTTAACACACATAACTATCCAACTTGATTTATTATCCAAGAAAACTCTAAATAAAAAAATTGTTCATATTATATTCTGTAGTTGATCCTCTAAGTAATTATACTCCATGATCATACTAAATTATTAGCAATCATATAATATGCATAGTTTAACATGATTATAGATTTGATTAAGAAATCATTGTATTGCAGAAAGGGACCATTCTGCACTAAAGACTTACACTCTCAGTTCACAAAATATTTCGGTGGACACGTGGAAATCATTTCGACCATGGGATGGTTGAATTAAAAGACCAAAACCCTATCCAGTTGATTTCACCCCGTGAGAGTGGGCTTGTCTGTGTGTTCGAGCTGTAGGCTCGTGGCTTTCGATACCCTGCACATATTTCCATGTTTGCGTGTTGCTTTCAGCGCAATATGCCATGAACTGAGTTGGTGTAATGAGGTCATAAGTGGTTCTTTAGTGCTTAAGAACTCTATGCATAAAGGGAGTATGGGACTGTTTCTTTTTCCTTGGCTTCGTTGGAGGTTAAAGAAGAGATCAATGGACCGAGCCTTCTTTTCTTTTAGAAAAATATCCTTTGTTCTGGATAGAGGATATCTCGGCTCCTTCGAAAAGGTGACTTCAAGTTCAATTGAATCGGCACACAAATCTTATTCTGGGTGGTTACTCTTCTGTGAACTATTGAGCTGCTCTGGTAGTTGCATCCTTCACATTTCCAAAATGATAATCTTGGCAGGTAAACACCGGTCATAAGTTCATCTTCGTGGAAGTTTTTAAAGTTTTTCAAAAACCTTTTAACTACTATTAATATCAATACATGTGTTTACTGTGTAGGTTCTTCCCGCGGGGAAAGGGGTTTAGTGGTAGCTCAAACTCTCCCCCTTTCACGGCCACGCTACCCTAGTAAGCCTCGGTTGCAAATGAGGTTTTCTTCCTGCATAATGTTGTGGTTGTTGGAAGTTTGGTTCCTGCGGTTGAGAAAGGCGCGGCATCAATTAACTGTTAGATTAGAGTATCAAAGCTTGCTTGTTTTTCTGTAATAGTTCGAAACCCTTAGAGGGTACTTTGTGCAGGGATGGTGAAGGCTCTAGTAGCCATGATGGGAACTGTTTTTTTTTTGTTTCTGCCTTACGGCATGAACAATGTAAATCATTTTATTTTAAAAAGAAAATGATAGAGCTCAGCTCTTAAACCCTTTGAGGCTGTCAACCTCTATCTAGCTAATTTTTATATTTTTTATAATAGATTCTAGCAGGTAAGAAAAAACTGTGAATCAGTCAGGAATTGTAAAAGAATTAAGGGTTTTACCTGTCAGTAAATAATGGTTACTACTCGGTTTATATATTTTGCATAGTTCAGATTTGTTAACAGGCCTTGCCCTCGACCTTTAGTTCTAAAGGTTGTGAGCCATTTCTTCTTAATTGTTTTTGTTTTTAACAAATGGTTTATGTAATATTTTAATTATTATCATGTATTTATAAATATTTCCAGTGCAATGTTTTATTGAAAATTTACTGGGTTTAAGAGTAATATTTTACTCTGTTTTGGCCCAAAAAAAGGTTAATTATTAAGTGTACCCTACAGTTCGAGAAAGAATAAATTTTACAGGGAAAAAAATCTTGAGCTCTGTTGTATTAGTTGCTTTTAATAAATTTTACAGCTGTTTGGTTTTTTTATAAAGGAAGTTTTAGGGTAAAATACTGTAGGATTAAGAATAGAATTAAGTTTATCATTCAATAACCTAGGTGGTTCTATTTAGGTTATAGTAGAACCTTATGTCTTAAATTAGAGAGACATCTTGTCTGGAATCAAATGTTATAAGATTGTTTTAAAAATTATCTTAATCTAAACCCCAAATAATAGTTTGTTTACTATACCTATGCTTATTTAATAAACTGTAAGTTTTGTGTTTTGTAAAGAATACTAGTATTAAAATTAGTTCTATAAGTAATATGATTACTAATTGTTTTTGCATACTTATGTTCAGTTCTTAACTGAAGTAAATACATTTAATACATACAGTATTTACTACTTCTTTTCAGGATAAATCATAAGCAAACTAGAGCAGAATTTAGCTACATTTTTCATTCAGAGTAAAAAGAATCATCATATCTACCGAAACACCTAGCTATACTAGAGTAATGCCTGAGCCAGGCGTGGAAAAATACAGTATGGAATTCTAATTCTATTTATTTCTTATTTTGCATATTTACTACTATTTCTAACATAATCTGCAAATTACTAAGTCCAACATTACACAGTTACTCCTTTCTTCATAAACCCTAATTAAATACTAACATGCTTGTATTTAAAAACTAGTAAACATTTTACAGAAGACAGTAAATAAATATAATAACATGAAGACAAATAGAACTTGTCAATGATAAGACGACAATAGCTTAGGGAGGTTGTTTCTCCCAACCAAATCCTGGAGAAAGCTCAGACAATGCTTCCTCAAGACCCCCGAGCCTATTCCTAGTCCTCCTGGTATAGTACTGGGTGGAGGATGTGAACTTAAGACCTTCTGTCACCTGTCTGGTTCAATTACCTCAGTAATTCAAATATGTTCACAGCAGTAAGAACTTCAGCCTAATAGCTGCAATAAGTTTAGTCTCAGCAGTTAACCCCTCAAACTCCCTTCAGTAATCCCCTCCATCGAATTTCTAATGAGTAAATTCATTCACCCTGAATGATCACCTCTCAGAATGAGCAGCCTCAGCTGTCTTCAATGGGAAATTTTATAGAGATGCCTAGGTCTTCTGGGTTAGTTTTCATTTAATGAGCCACCTGCTCCAATTCCACTTTCTTGGGGAATCATGACCACAAATATAGGGAAGTTTCCACTTGCAACAGTTGGAAGTAGTTTGAGGATGCTGCCACTTGTCAGTGTACTCTCCACCCAGTCTCCTCCACCAGGTGACCAGTAAACACTCTTTTAACAGCTTCCCTAAGCTGTTGTCTCATCATTTATTTATCTATAAATAAAATATTCTGATTTACATTAATTATTCTTGACCCACTTGGTCATCAATTACAAACTTAGCATAAAATATAACAAAATGTTCCTCAAATAACATTAAATTGTTTTTGCAAATTGGGGCATGTGACACTTCCTATGGTAGATTTCCATGGAATGATGAAGTGCCACATTATTTTGCGATATTTTTTTATGAAGTACACATATGCTCCATCCAAATTTTATGGGATTGGAAAAGGTAGGATGTATGAACGGGAAGGAGCCTTTCGAGATCCATTGTTTCCTAAGGCTACACCTCATTTGGTGCCTTAGCCACAGAGACTTGTTACATTACGATCAGATATGGAGGCATTCTCTCAAATTTGTCTAGAGGCGAGAACCGTCATAGGAGACAACTTACCATTTGCTCTAGTAGGGGTTGATGTGAGCATGAATTGACATAGAACGCACGCTTGTTCTCGTGCACAATTTTCTTATAAAACAGACATTGAGGTAGATTCAATGAGCCTTGAAGATGCTTAGGACTATGCAAAACATTGTCAAGATGGGTTGTTTGAGTTACTCCATCATGAGGGAGAAGGGAGGGGGGAGGTATGTGAGAACCTTTTTTTTCTCATAATTGTTAAATCATGTTTTGCTAGTTTATATATATATATATATATATATATAACTATGGGTATTTAAAATGAAGTCATTTGAATTGTAGTTCACCCAAATGTTGGATGAACGTGATTTTATGGTCAACTCTAGTGTTAACCTAGGGCCATTGAAAGAGGTACATTTGCATAAATATCTATAAATTTATATGTTCTCATTATTGTCGTGACACCTTTTTCTAAGATTGAAATTTTGGTTGTGGTCATAGGTTCTGATCCCTTCTCCTAGGACCATGGGTATTGGGCCCCTCTCATCATCAATGTTGGGAGACATTCCCAGTGTCTCCCAAGATTTTGAGGTAAACTGCACCTTTCAAATGTTTTAGTAATGATTAAAAACAATTGACATTTTGTTTAAATTTATTTTGTGTTGTTTAAACTACATGTTTCAAATGTGTGAGTTTAATGATTGACATCTTAAATTTTAATTTATTTTATACGTATGTATGAAAAGTTTAAGTAATGAAATTAAAATTGTAGGTTGGTAAACGTATTGTACAATCTTCCATGGATTTGGATGTGGTGACCTCTTTGGGTGATGGGCTCATCAAAGTATATTTATTCATTTTTATTATTTTAAATTCCAATTGTATTTTTATTAAAGTTTATTTACAATATAAAATTTATATATTGATGCTTAATTAAATGTTGCATGTGTTATAGGTCAATCGCCAAGAGAATGTGGATAGTGATATCCATGCAATGAATATTACATAGTTATATATGTTTTTATCTTGTGAACTTGTTAATTTGACATTTTCCATGTCAAAACTTTAAACTTATCATTTTAACTTATATATTTAAAACTTATATATATATATATATATATATATATATATATATATATATAATTTTGGACTGTTCATATATAAATAGTTTTTTAATCAAATTCAAATATAATTTAATTAAATGTTTAAATGATTTAATTTGGTCATGTGATACATAGATTAATGTCTTTAGAATCAGTTGATGTTTATGTACAATATGTTTCACTTATGTTTAAATTATTTTCCTAAAGATAATATTTTTTGTCATTTTTGGTCATGACGTATAGATTTAATTGATGTTTTAGTTTGTTTAAAGGATTTTTCTAAAAATATTATTTTTGGTCATGATGTATAGATTTAATTTATGTTTATAACTGTGGATCTGATTGGATATGCTAGTTAGGAATGTTTTCAATCATTTAGGTAGAATAATATATGATATTTGTAGAATATTCAATAAAATGCACTTTATGAATGTTTTCAATCATTAGGAATGTTCAATAAAATGCACTTTAGGAATGTTAGTTATGAATGGTTTCAATCATTTAGGTGGAATAATATATTATATTTGTAAAATATTCATTACTTAAACTTTATACAAATTTCCCCCACTACTGGTGATACATGGCCTAGCTTTGGGAGAAGATGAGCGACACGTGGCGAGCAATGTTACCGATGGAGCCCACAACTCACCATAGGGGCATGCGATATAACATTTCACATGCGCAAAAGGCATTACCCATCTTTCCTTTCTGCAAAGTTATTATGGAATGGAATGACGACGGTACAAACCATCAGGTCATTGTTACCATTTCACACATTGGGAACATTATGATAGGTAGCGGAATGAATTTGAGGAAGGGCACACATTTCTCTGTCACGAAGGCTCATCATCTCAAGGCTTTGGGCTTTAAAGACTACACTGTCGACCATCGTTCGCATTTCACTAGTTGCTCCTTTTGATTTGTGGAGAAGGCTTTGCTTTCGCTGTGGCCACACCCTTGGCATGCTTCAGAGGCTTTTGAAGGCTGTCGACGTGGGGTAAGTCTTGTCTCTCATTGTGCGCAGCTTCCTGGTAGCTCAGGTTTATTTTTTATGTTCTTTGTGCCTGTTTTCTTTAAGTTTCCTGCTCTTGTTGGGGCCTCCTCTCTGGTAGTGGCAGGGATATTCTCCCCCTCTGTTGGGTTGTGGGTGATTGTTTCGATTTCCATCGCCTTGCTCCTGTCTTTTCCTGTTTCCATAGCCTCTCTAGTCGTGGATGACTTTTCCTATTGCCCCCTTAAGCATCGCTTCCTTTCTCCCCTTCTTTGCTCGCTTGTGTCCTCGCTGCTAGTCGCCATGCCCCCTCACAGGTGCACTCGCTCTGCTTCATCCTTGCAGGGTTTTGACTTACACAATCCAATGGCTCCCCCATTGTGCTTCCAGAAGATGATTGTGGGGAAAAGCAAGAAGTTTCAGAAAGAATTCCCTGACTCAATTCGAGCAACCATTCACGAAGAAGAGCAGGAGGCTGAATTGGAATGTGGTTTCCTGGATCCGGAAGAAATCATGAAGGAGTTTAAAGAGCTTATCCCTGACCCTGGCACCTCCAGGGGAAGGCTTACCTTATACCAGAAGCCGTTGGAGCTTCAATGGTCACAAAAATTCATACTTGGAAAAACGTTAGTTGAAAAGGATGAGCAACATGGGCATATTCTTCTGCAGCAAGATCAAATGATGTTCATCCTACATAAGGTAATGGATAATTAATCTAAAATAGCCAAGAAGCTGGGGTTAAAGCTCGAGCCTCACGAGCATCTGTTCGAATGATCAGGTTCCTTTGTACTGTCTGACTGTCTTTTGTCTTTTGTTTTAGCAAACTAGTTCGGTTATTAAAACTTTTATGACTGATACCTCGTTAAGAATATTTAAAACTTCTCAATCATTATGGTTCAGTCTTGTTTCCTTTCGAGGGAGACTGCCATAATGAATATTACTGGTAATAGAAGAATCTAAATGTCTATGTGTTTGAATATTACTGGTAATAGAAGGATCTACTTGCTTACAAAAAAAAAACTTTATACAAATTTTATAATAGAATAATTATTTTGACTTAGATCATGTGCCAAAAATTATGAATACATTGAAAAACCGTTTCCTTATAAGATAAACTCTCTAGGTGTATGCCTATATAAATTTTTCTAGGACACTATGGCCATCATTGATCTATCATTTTCATACTATGATTTTATCATTGATATCATGATTATATTTGGTTAATAATCTTAGTGTATATAATCCAATTTATAGCCTTGCTTCAATTTGAATTAATGCAATTTATAGAGTGCTTCAATTTGAATATATTGAATTTTTATGGTAATCTACCACTTGCTTAAATTCTATTATCATTTTCATATTATGATTTATCATTGATATCATGATTATATTTGGTTAATAATCTTAGTGTATATAATGCAATTCATAGAGTGCTTCAATTAGAATATTGAATTTTTATGGTAATCTACCACTTGTTTAAAGTATGTTAATAAAACAATATTGTATATAACAATAAAAAGAATGAAAATCCATGTAAGACACAAAAAGAATAATGTACACAAGTATTTTAAAACTCTTATAATCTAATTTAGAAAATTTAATTGAACAAAAGTGAGAATTTTGGCTATTTACTTGATACATATCATAATGTTACAAAGTTGCGGCCACTCGATACAATTCATCAATCAATTTGATGTACATATGTTCAACAATCTAAGAACAATATATCATATAAGTTACATCAATTTGATATACATACGCTCAACAATATAAGAACAATATAAAATAAGTTTCATCAATTTGATGTACATAAGCTCAACAATGTAAGAACACTATCATATAAGTTTCCTCAATTTGATGGACATAAACTCAACAATGTAAGAACTTGATATCATATTTAAGTAAAAATTATGAATTTGACATGTACATAAGCTCAACAATCTAATCTAACAATCTATCGTATTTAAGTTTCAAAGAGACACAGATCTCGTGATTTGACAATTTCATAACACGTACTCAAGTGCATAACATTATAATTTCATGAACAATATATTTTTAATGAGTGTGCTTAAAAATTCATCAAAACAATCTAGCTAGCTTATCAATAATCACTCTATTTGAGTGTCACGATTATAAAACCAATGAAGATGTCCTTCATGTAAAAAGTATGTATCATGTTCAACATGTTTCAAATTAAAAATAAGATCGTAAAGGAATTGTGTCTTCAATTATTCTTTCATGATCAACTTTTGACATCTTCCATCTTCTAGCTTTTAATTTTTTATTTGATTTAACTTCTATCAACTTTATGCGAGCTACGCATACCAAATGACTATATTGGCAGCATATGACATCAGGTTGATAGTCTTTAAAGTGAATGTCACTTTCAGTTTGATGTGTTTCTTGAAAAAAATAACATTTTAATAGAATTGACACTCTTTCATATATAAAACATTTGTCATCATAGTCCTCCAATAATTTCATCTTTCTCTCTGTGCATTGCATCAAATAATATATGGCATTTCCATTGTTGTCTATGGGTGCAACCACAACAAATACATCTCCTGCACATAAATAAGAAAATTGAATTTGTCAAATTCATCTTCATTAAATCAAACAACTTTCATATATATATTTGGCATTCAAGTAAAAAAACTTTAAAATAAAAATTGACAACTTTATTAAAGTGTACATAAAGTTACCTTCTCTAACAAGATTGGAAATTCTATCACCATCAGTTGATATTACAATGTCCTCTGATTCCAACTCCTCAAAGCTTGCGAGTGGCATTTTTTCATCTAGATTAATTTTGTTGTGTTTCCAAGGTTTAACATAATTGTAATTGATGTTTTCACAATTGTCTATTGATTATGTGTCATCCATGCAAATAGGACAAAAGCATGTTAGCTTCCTACTATCAAATGAAAATACATTTTGGAAGGTTTTTGTTTTGATTGAGTGTAAATCTCAAGTTCCATGAATAATGCTAGCATCATATGGGATTGATCTCTCTATATCTTGGATTTCAATATGCCAAAAAAATATGCCCAACATAAACAATTCGCATGTACATGTGAGTAAAATGTTACTAGATGTACATATTAAAGCCATCCCAAGTTGAATAATTTTGTTTTGAAAACAAAGTTCATACATGCGCACGTCCTTTGATTGTTGATTGCAATCATGGCTGAGATTTACAAGACACCATTGAACAAATTGATTAGCACACAAAAATAGATCGGCATAATGGTTGATTTGATGTCTCAAAGTGTTCATTTTACACACACCATTGCACCATCGTGCTCCCCTTTTCCATGACCAGTTTCAAAAAAAATCCAACGATGTTTAATATTTGTTTTTTTATGAAGGCGACATAGCCAGGAGAATGATCGTGAAGATTTAAATTGCCCTACACATCCATCTGACCATATCGAATGGTCATTCATTACAATTCCATGTGTTTTCAATGAACCATAAATAATATCAAAACAATCATTGTACATAATGTGTATCATCTATGCGGTCATCGTTGATACAGAAATGATATTCCTTGATCACATGTCGATCGTCATTCGTGTTTTCTATATCATCAACATTGTGTTGAGCATGTATATATAGAACATGGACAAATATAGAAACTTGGTCAGAATGATAATATTCACTTTGTATTTCTTTTTGTGCTTCAAATGTGTAATTCTCTGTGAAATCAACCACAGAAAAAATAGCCCCTACTAGAAAAACATCACGTGATTCTTTGAATTGTATGTCTTGCCAACGTGCTCTATGTGAATGTTAGAAGTATTTATAAATTTCTTTTTCAAACTTCTTCAAAAACTCTGTAACATTGATTTTATCTTCTCGTAAATCTATCCTTTTCGAAAGAGCGTTTGTAGAACTTGTAAAATTGTGGGAATAAGTGACATATTCATATCTCTTCCAATCAACTATTATATTTAACAATGGATTATCATTAATATCAATAGGATTTTTATGGTGGAATAAAGCTATATTTCCACAAGGATCACATCTCTTTCCACCGACACATCTTTTGTTGTAAAATATCTCGTGACTATCACCTTTCACATAGAATTTCAGATATAAAAGCACGAATTGTGGTAGGAGGTGAATTTGCCCAAAATGTTTTTCCAAACCGAAGGAATGTGTCATAATATAATTCAAACTCAACATGATAGTGACAACAACATGTGTCACGAATAGTGATAGGTCTAACATACCATGGCTTCTGTTGTACAAATGTATTGATTGGCAAATTCACTTCTCTGTGTTCATCTTTGAATTTATTGAACAATTGTATTTGAGTCATCTCCAATATATTTTTTGGAGGGATTTCATACTTATTTCGGGATATTCATCATCGTATCACATCCTTGCATTTGGTGAAACACGAGATTTTGCCACCCAATATTCATGCGTCATAGATTTAACACTTTCATCGACCCTATCTTTATAGGGTTTTCTACAAATAATTTCCCAACAAGCAAGCTTATCATTTGCATCTATTTGTAATAGAAATTTGTTATATTTGTATAATGTTTTCCGCAAAGTTCCAATAACTTTTGCAATCTACGTTGTCAAACATTTTTGTGTAGTACTAGATGAAATAATCATTGTTTGTATTATTCTACATGCAGCACTAGTATCTTTCTTTCTAGATTTTCCAAAAGTTTTTATTGCATCAGCTATATTTTCGAACACATTTTGCTTCACCTTTGAATCTTTTGTAATCTTTTGAATACCCAATAATGACTAAGCTTCCCTCAACTTCTTGGAGACTAACAAACACCACAAAATTTGAGCTTGTGTTGCCACTGATTCTTTTTCCAGAAATTGTTCGTGTATTTTTTCAGCACGATATCATACAATATGGTAAGGTTTTGTGTTTCTGAATTTTTCTCTATCATTCTGTACCATGTCGTCTTCAATGATGAAGCCACCTATATATATTTCAATTTTGATTTTGATTGAGAATATTTCAAATATACTTAACTTGAAACATAAAATATGACTCATAATTATAATTATAATTGCATGGTTTAAAATACAAAAACCAGTTACTGTATTTTAAACAAATTTACAATATTTGTATATACGTGGTTCAATTTCTTCTTGAGTTTGATTTTGAACATTCATATCATCAACATTTTGATTCAAATCTCTCATTACATCATCATTTCTGATTACAACATCATTAACGATGTCTTCAAGATTTGTACTATTTTGTTTCTTTTTTTCTTTATATTTGAGACTTTGCTTTTCATTATGTAAGGCATCATCTCGAGTGCGATTAGATTTCCTCTTTCGTGCTTTTTTGTTTTCCATGATTATTCAATGTATACCTTCACCTTAGAATAAATTGCCCTCGAGAGAATCTTAATCATCAAAGAAAAAAAATCACCTTTAAAGGCTTGTCCATTAAATATTGCTCAAAATAATTTTAAAAAAATCACCATAGAATAAATTGGTGAAGAATCTTTAAGAAAATTTGTACCATAAAATATTCTCAGAAACATCTTCATTAAAAAAAAAAAGCCTCCACCTTAGAAGATAATTTCTAAGAACACTTTACTATAAACATTTTACCATAAACATTTTCTCAAAAGAATCTTTATTATCAAAGAAAAAGAGGCTCCATCTCAGAAGATAGTTTCTAAGAACACTTTACCACAACAAATTTTTCAAAAGAATCTTTATTATCAAAGAATAAGAGCCTCCATCTCAAAAAAATGGTTTCTAAGAACGTTTTACCCAAACAAATTTTCCAAAAGAATCTTTACTATCAAAGAAAAAGAGTCTTCATTTTAGAAGATAAGTTTTAAGAACACTTACGAGAAAAATTACCCCCCGTCTATAACTGTGTAAAATGGTGATCTTTTAAAAAATGTGAAAATATGCGTAAACATGATTCTTATAAATATGAATCTAAACGGTTTTTCAAAAAATGCGCTTCAAGTTTTTTTCGACCGACGAAAAAAAATAAAAATAAAAAGGTTTTTCGACCGAACTCTTTTCCGTCTGTTAAAACTAATTTTTAGCCAAACTTTTATTTTTTTCGGCTGAAAGATTTGTTCAGCTGAAAACCTGTAAATTTTCAGAAATGCTCTTCTTCCTATTTCAGAGAGATCAGAGAGATCGGATCATATGAAATACTTGGAATTTCTCTTCACAAATAATACCATTAGTTGCATAATTCAATCTACTTTCTATAGATGCGAATTTTGTTGAATTTGTTGTGATCCACTAATTTTATTTATTATATTTCTTAGAAGGTCTGGATTGCTTCAAAATTTAATAGAGTTCATTGAATTTGGTAAAGACACGATGAAAAAATTTGGAAAAATCATGGTATAAAACATTGATGTGTTGTCTTCAAAAGGGTACTTTCATTTTTATTTTTTTGAATTGGAAATTAGGGAAGATGTGTCAAAATAAACATGTCAGTTTTATGCTAGTTTTTCATATTGATCCACTTCAAAAAATTCTAATAATTATTGTATGCAATTGTTGGATACAAACTTATAGGCAAATTTTAGTACAATCTGTCTAGATTATCATAGCATGTTTTTTTTTAATCAATAATAGTTGATCATGAATAAATTGTTGTCTAAAAACATGACTATTTATCATAATTTCATTAATTAAGAACATACTATCAATACTTGCAAAAATGACTTAACAAATGCGAAATTAAAAAAAAAAAAAAAACTAAAAAAATAACTGAAAGAAAGCTAACACAATTCTCTACAAGTTTTGTTTTTGCTACAAAATGAAATTCTGAATACAAATCTAATTTTTCTTTGCTCGAAGTTGACAAACTTGCAAAAACAACATTGTTTTTCTCATAACACCCCCCCCCCACCAAATAGACACCCAAATTCATGATTTCACCCTACTATCATTTGGATGTACATCTATCTATGAACGATTTATCTCTATTGGAAGGGCGAGCTCGAGGGTGACATTATTTTATCTATGGTTGGGAGATGATCTTTGATTGTCATGGTTAAACGAGCTCCACTTGTTTCTGTGCTTTGATGTTCTTCTAGTGATCTTGGTTTTGCAGTTGTCAAATTCTAACATCATAGATGAAAATAAATGAATAAAAGAAATGGTTCGATGCAAAAGGATTGGTGCCTATCCTTTGGGATTTAAGGAGTTTACATATAATTACATTAGGGCTTGAAAATGGTGGAAGAAAAAATTTAGGACACTATTTCAACAAAAGCGTTGTGAAGCAAATCAATCAAACTATACATATACCAATGCTAAATGAATGCATTCAAATTACATACTAAATCTTCATACACAACCATGAGATTATTAGTGAACCAAGTAAACATATTTATTTAATTATGTCCCTAACCCCATCATACCTTCAAACTCCAATTAACTATTAACTTTTCAAATCGTATATGCCCTTTCATTGACATGGAATTGGCATAACATGTGTATCTCGACCACCACCACCTTTTGAAAAGAGAAAAGAAAAAGAAAAAAAGATAAATCGCGTAAATTTGTTTTCTTTTTTTAAATTTTTTCAGTGTATTTCATACCATTCAAAGAATGGTTTTAGAAACCTATCATGCTCTTTTCATTTTTTAACTCCCGATTATATCAGTGATCACCCCAACCAAGCTCCATAAAAATATCATCCAGAGACAAACAAATTGAAGAATAATATCAATTCCCAATTATATTAATTGTCACTCCAACCAAGTTTCGTAAAAATATCATCCAAAGGTAAATAGATGTAATAATATCATGCAATCAACTCCCAATGGTTACCAATTTCATACAAATGAGGCACATAGATTTGAAAATTAACCTTAACCACAAAGGTAAACATATTAAGAAATAACACCAACTACTCAAGAATATTTGGCGTATAGCCGAACAAATTGAAGAATAACTTCAACTATAAACTATACCAATGTACACACATCTAACTTCCGGTTTTACAAAGCACGGAGAGGGATCAAATCTGCAAACCTTTCACCACTAAACTACAACACACATCCCTCTTACCACTATGTACAACACACTGATGCATGTATTCTTATTTTTTATTTATTGTTATTTTTTATTTTTATTTCTATGGAATAAACAGACACTTCACCCCACCTAGGTTCCATTATGCCCTCTCACCACTATGTTACAGCACAATTATACATGCATTCTAATTTTTTTATGTTTATTTTTATTTTTTATGGGACAAACAGACATTTCCCCCCACCTAGGTTGTAGAAATGAGCCTTCTCAATGAAATTAATGTTGAAAACGACAAGCTATATAATGACATCATGGCATCATCTCCCAAACATATTAATTGCCACCCAAACCAAAACCCATTAAAATATTATCAAAAGACACTTAAAAACAATTTAAGATATAGATTCAAATAAAAAATTGTAACATGGTTTTAAAAGTTTTCATAACATGACAGAACAAAGAGTGTTACAAATGTATTTTGTAAAAATTTAAAAAATCTGCACTGGCAGAAAAATCTAATCTTCAATTTATAACAATATTTTGCAAAATATTCTAACCTTCCATTTATAAATTTTTATTGTAATATGAATAAAAAATATATCAAATAGTTTAATTTTGTTTTAAATTTATTTAATTATTACTAAAAAAATATGTTAATATATTTTAAATTTATTTATTAATTAATAAAAGTATTTGTTTTTTCTGTTTTAAATTGATTTAATCAATACTAAAATTATCTTTTCAAAATTATTTTAAATTTATTTATTACTAAAATTTGTTCTTATGATTGCAGTATGCCCTTTAGAAAATAATTTAAACAAAGGTGTTGTGTCAAACAGATATAAACCTCTTAAAAAAATCTAAAAAAAAACAAATAAAATATTACTTAAAAAATTTAAAGTGTAATCAAAAACTGATTTTTAAAATGTAACAAAAATAATTACAAAGCTTCCTAATTTAAAATATAATTAAAAGATAACTTTTAAAATGCAATTAAAATATAACTTTTAAAATGTAATTAAAAATACTTTCAAAATATAACCAAAAATAAACTACAAAGTAAATTAAAATATAAAAAAAAAATAGTAACTTTTAGAATATAATTTAAACATAACTATAACTATATATTATTATTGTAAAGGTTTTAAAATGTAAAACAAATGATAACTATATATTGTTATGTAAATGTGTTAAAATGCAATTAAAAGATAACTTTGAAAATGTAATTAAAAAGACACCTTTAAAACAATACCAAAAAATAGATTACAAAGTAATTTAAAATGCAAAAAAAACACTTTCAAAATGTAACTTAAACATAATTATATATTATTATAAAGGTTTTAAAATGTAAAACAAAAGATACCTATGTCTGGTCATGTAAATGTGTAAATATGTAATCAAAAGATAACTTTTACTTTTTAAAATTTTAAAAAATAAAATAACAAAGCTAACTATTGCTGTGTAAATGTTATGTTTTAAACAAAGTTATATATAGAAATAGATAAATATCTTTTATTTTTAAAATGTAACAAAATAATAACCATGTAAATGTTATGTTTTAAAGAAAATTATATATGAAAATATATAATTTTGAAGTGTAAAAAAATAATAACAACGCGAAATTGTTGTCATGTATGTATTGTTGTGAATGTTATAAAAAATTATAAATTGTTTTATGGAAAATGTTATATAAAAAAGATAATAAGCTATGATGCTTTGTATCATACATAAATACGTGATTTAAATATAATAAATTTATATAATACATTTAAATATAAAATCAAGATTCAAAAGTGGAGGATGTTTTGAGATAACTATTAGTCTATTATCATAGCACCAATCATTGTTGGGGAACACGTCTGGAGGTAACTATTTGTTTCCGGGTTAATTACCCCAGCCTTTAGGTAATCAAACTATCTCCGGCATTTCTTATCGCCAGCTTGCGAACATTCTAAAGAGCTTGCTTTTGGGCTCAATCAACTTCGAGGGGATGAGACAGACAATCATTCCAAAGGTTTTGGAAATTCTTTACCACTTGATTATTGCTGGCCCCAGGTATTCTCGAAAGTAGTTGAAAGAGTTTGAACAATAATTGGCTTTCCATGCGAGAAAAGTCTTTGCACAAAAGCCAGCCATCCATCCATCCATCAACTATCATACCACCAATCATTGTATGGAGCACACTGCTCTGTAGATAACTATTTGTCTCCTAGGATTCCATAGCAGGGTAGCCACCGTTAACATTTCCTAGAATGCACATAAAGTCACCGAGTGTGCACGCTGCACGCAGCCTGCTGAAGAATTTGTCGTACTGAGGTTTTGGAAAGACATCAAGAGCACCGCCCCTTGAACCCTATGAAAGACTACAAACCTCGGTATTAGGATATAAGGATCGGTATTGTTGGGAGTGGCTTATGACAGATTGCAAACCTTCTTTGGATGCATGGGCTGGCATCGCTAAATGTAAGTGAGTTGTCTAATTAGGAGACGATTTTCTCTCTATTTTCGGCTGGTTTTCACTGGTTTCTGGTTATGAATCTTCACGGAATTTTCAAAACTTACAAAAACATTGCTACATCTTACAGAGTGTGGGTGCTCGGGGGTTTTCTTGTCATGTGATTTCATTTCTGCACTTAAAATCGCCTAACAAATAACAAAAATTACAAGATTTTGTAAGTTAAATTTACCGGATTCCAGCAGAAAATCAGCCAGAAATGCATGGGTTAGGATCGCTAAATGTAAGCGAGTTGTCTAACTAGGAGACGATTTTCTCCCTATTTTCGGCTGGTTTTTACTGGTTTCTGATTATGAATCTTCACGGAATTTTCAAAACTTACAAAAACATTGCTAGATCTTACAGAGTGTGCGTGCTTGGGGGTTTTCTTGTCATGTGATTTCATTTCTGCACTTAAAATCGTCCAACAAACAACAAAAAATTTACTGGATTCTGGCTGAAAATCAGCCAAAGAGTCAAAATCGCTCCAAACATAAGTGTGGACAATGTACGTTAACACGCATGGATCTGGGGACCTGTGCCCCAGATAAGACGTAATTTTGTCATACCATAAATAACTATAATATTAATATCTAACTAATTAGAGTATTAAAGTTTAACCACTTTGTTGGAATCATTGAGAGTGAGAAAATGGTACATTTTTCACAAAGATATATAAATGTAGAAACTTACTTTTCATTTCAGCTTTCATGAATTGATTCTCCCGATCATCAAAAAGTTTATTAACAAAGAAACAAGTGTCGAAACTTGATTTCTATTTTAGCAATTGATTAATTTATGTAGGCTTTTCACTCACCAATATAAAGAACAAGCATTTGTGTAAGATACGATGGGTTTCACAGTTGCTGATTGTTTTATGGTCAGAAAACCTTTGAAACAAAGGAGGAAAATGAACATTGAAAATAAAAGCTTGTTTCATTCCCAATAAAACATCATCGCTTACTCCATATTATTTCAGTGTGTGCTACATCATTTTTCTCATTTGGAGCGATCCTGCAAACGTGTTGGAAATGTGGGTGCCACGGTAGATTTGAAAAAGTAAACTATCCCGATCAGGTTTTCTCTTCTTTATGCTCAAGTGGCAACCAATTTTGCATCTCCGACTGGCTTTAAGGGTAGTAAAAGAGTTGAGTACCAGTTGTTATTCATAAGCCTGGTTCCAAACGAAAGCAAAATCTCTATGTTCTGAGAATCTTCAGATGATCAACTTTATCATTTAGCGCGAGGCTCTTATAGACCACCCGCAACCCATTTAAGTTTAGTGATTGAAGATAATTATTATCAAAATTATTTTTAAGTTCTTGAATCGAGCTGGGAAGGCGCTTAAGATTCATTCTAAAATCACCCAAGTTAAATTTACCCAGCTTAATTCCTAAAGAACAAATTTCAGTACACAGGAAAAAAATGGTAACGGTACACGTCTCAAGTAATCTACCAATTGGATGTGCCCATCGGAGTTTGGTCTAGTTGCAATTTAGAGCCCCTGCGGTGACGATGACCCAAGTTCAAAATCTGCCTGGCTATGGCTAGCACTCCAAGATAACAATGTTGTATACAGATGAGATCGAGTGTTAGTCCTATGCAACTTTATCCTGTGTAACTTTGACGTCACGACACTCTAGTCAAAGCTAATCTGATTGTGAAGGAGATTTTGAATCGAATACCTCTCATCCGTCGAAGCAACGGAGATCGTTTAACTACAAAAATACCAGTTTCTCTCTATATATGTGTGTGCGCGTGTGCCAATTGGATGTGGCTTTTTCCTCCAAAGGTTTTATAAAACAAACTCACTTGACATCAAGACACTACCTATAACGCTGGTATAGTGCAAATTACAATATGAATATACCAAAAACCGGATTAAAATAATATTTTTAGCCATGTTAAGCATATGGTATTGAGAATGGCGCAGAAAACTATAGACAACTCCATTCATATCAAAAGATAAAAGCTTAAAATGCAAATAGGTATCTGACAATCTGATATAATAGACAATTTACAATAGATTACAGGCAAGAACCAGCAAGATTGCACAGAAATTCACTGCTCACTCGAAGAACAGACCAGAGCATATCGCTGTCATAATAGTTTTGAGTCTTGACAAATTTGCAGAGAAAAGCAATCGAGATGTGTGCATCAAATATGAAACATTTGAGATATAAAGTAAAAGCCTTGTCCTGCAATGAAAATAAATAAACAAAAAACTATGTAACAGGAAAAAGAACATGTCCAAAATTACAGAATGGTTAGCATTTGGAAACCAGAAAAATTGTACATTAGCACTCTATCACATAGTACACAGTATCTTGCCTGAACTAAACTGGTCTTTACATCCATGACTGTAAACACAAACCGCTGGGGCAATGTGTCCAGAAGAAATTTACATACAGCCATGTCTCTACTAAAGCACCACACTATGGGCAAATTCATGTCGCAAATTACAAAGCATCAGAATAGCATAAGAAAACCATTTCTACCCTATAGTTACATTAGAATAAATTCAAACTTTTCAGCGTCAAGGAAGATGCTGAAATTATTAATTGACCAGACTGACATGCTGTTTCTGGCAACTGGGCTCTTTCACTTATTGGCTGAAACCCAAAAACCAAAGACTGATCACAAAGGAAACCCAAAACTTTGCACAAGATGATATGCCTTTAGAATATCGAGGAGTTTGCATCACTATATTTACTCTTGGATGTTCATGACATCAATGTGCATCTTATTTGCATCCTTAACATAGCAAGGGATTGGACTAGCATTGCGTTATTCCTTGTACCTATCACCAAGAACAAAACAATGTTACTAAAATAATCGTCTCCTAAATGTCCTGGTCGTTGCTTGATATGTTCGCATGAGCAGCCCCACGCCTATTCCAATGCCGAGGCACATGCCTAGTCCAATTCCCACACCAACTCTCACCCCAGCATTGAACCATGTAAGCTCTCCATCCTCGCCTTCAATATATCCACCTTCAGAATAGAAGCTACCTAAATTTGGTTCAACCTTTTCATCCAACTCGTCATAATCCCTGCCCTCTGAAATCTGTCACAATGGACCACAATAAACAACTAAGTAATTAGTCCACAAATAATTTTAAAGCCATTCAAAAAAATCCTCTCAAGCATAGCCCCTTTTTTCTATCCACTTTCAATAATGAGAATGAAACTAATAATGTGAGTGCAGACGATCTAGCAAAACCAAAAGTGACATGGGAGATTGAAAATCAAAAAACAGATCAAAAAGAAAGACTAAAAGTGTGCGCTAAGTGAGACCATCCATTTGTGATCTAGTGGTTGAGATGGGGCATCACCACAATAATGACATAGGTTCAAACCCTTGAACACATATACATTTGATCATATGCATCTGTTTGCATCTGTTAGAAAAGTTTGACAGACCCTAAAATTACGTGGGCTTACCATTATAATTTAGAGTTGGGTTCATAGATAAAATAAAATAGCATTTAAACTTTACCCTCACCGAAACAAAAATTTCATGTTAAGCGCACCATCTGAACATGTTGGTGCAGTACCTGAGTAGAAATGCAAAGGGTGTGGTGGTTGTACAAACTGGGTCATTGATCAAATAGAAATAAGGAATGACCAAATGAACCTGAAGTAAAGTGCTGGTGGGGGCATTGAGTGGTTATATAAATTGGCATTCAACCTGTGTTAATCCCTATTCTTCAAATCTAACGCCTGAAGTTAATGGGAATACAAAAAAGAAACTAGAGAATATATGTCCAAAATTATAGATAAAAACACCCAGAATGCCATGAACTTAATATGAAAGAGAAAAACAAAGGACAAGCCTCATCGAGTACTACTGTCACTTCAACAATAAAGGGCAGCAGTTAAAGCCTAAAGGACTATACTATTTAGTATTAATTATGGAAATAGGGGTCAAAGCCGTTTATGACCTGGTTTTTGGTTTGTCTACTAATCTGTTTATGAATAGAAAAGTTTGTATATGAGTAGGTTAATCTGTCTATGCCCTGTATCGGCAGGAGGATATACTATACAGAATGTGAAACTCTCTGGATGTAACTGAACTCAGAAATTAAGGTTTATTATATAAACAAAATCTTGTATTGATAAAAAAAAGTACACAGTGACTTGAAAAAAAGTTGATTACAAGATTAATTCTATAGAAACATGGATATTGAAGTCATTAGGAGGCACAAAAGAGGACCAAATTTGCATCCTAAGTAGGTAATAATAGTCAAAACAAACAGCAATGTCAAGCACGTGACACTATGATACATAAGAAGTGGGCTATTACAAAATTCTCACACCTTTCTATAAGGCACTTCATAGAAAACATAAATTGTGACAACAAAGTACGACAGATTGATATATGAAATTCTAAAAAGATGTTTCAAGCTAAGCCATTGTGATTCCTCCTCATTTATTAAATTAAAAAAGAAATCTCAAAGTTGTCAAGGGGACTGTCAAATCATCATGTAATCCATGTTAAGAGAAAATCCAAAGGCCTCTCGAGCTAAAACACATGAAAGTTACCAGATATGGTATATTTTGAAGATGAAAAGGGTCATTCTCGATTTTCATGTATGCCATAAAATTCAAAGATTAAATTTGGTGAACGCATCTTGCCACTGCTCCTTGACTTGGTGCATTCAAAAGCATGAGGAGATTGCCACAATGATTAGCTGAAAGCCTGAATGCATTCAAATGCATACATTTTCAAACTGGGTAGTTGAAGGATGAAGCACCGAAACATTAAAAGCATGCACAGGCACTCTTGGTAGTTGAAATCGACACCCTTACCAGCTGAAATCAAACCACTGAAAAAGGAAAACTGTGAATGCAAGGACAGACACTCTCTTAATTGACACCCTCTCTTGCTGGAATAAAATGCTTGAGAAACAGTGAATGCATGCGCAGTGGGTTTGGCAACCCTCATTAACAGAAGGTTGAAGGTTGAAGTGCTGAAACATTAAATGCATGCACAGGCACTCTTGCTAGTTGAAATCGACACCTTTACCAGCTGAAATCAAACCATTGAAAAAGGAAAACTGTGAATGCAAGGACGGACACTCTCTTTTGCTGTAATTGACACTCTTGCTGGAATCAAATGCTTGAAACATTGAATGCATGCGCAAAGGATTTGACAACCCTCACTAGCAGAAATGAATGCCTGAAAGGCCAAAACAGTGAAAAGGACAGCCCTATATGCCTGAAATCAATTGTTTTGATGCCTTGGAAGTCAGGTCGGTGCTACTAATAGTGAAATCAGATGAAGCTATCAAAAGCGAAGTGATAAAAAAATCAATTGTTTTTGTTTGGAAATATGAAATTATAAAGACACCAAATAAGAGAAAAGAAACTAAATGATGTGAAAATGCTAGATATAAGATGCCCCTAAGTTTGATATAGCTTTACAAGTTCCCAACTTCGTCAAAAACTCTTACAAAGACCCCCTTTATTTCTCGATATTTATTGTATGCATAGAGCATGTCTTATGCAACCCTGTGCAGAAGTTAACTAGCCCTAATGAGAAAGATGAATCTCTTCTAAGATCTAAGGTCAATATCTTATCTTAAGAAGCAAAGAAACTAGTAATATAGCTTCATGTAGAATCCCCAAAGTACATCACAGTCTCGAGGTCCACCAAAATAATATAAAATAAAAATCAATTATCAGCTGCTTATCAGCACAATAGAGGAATGCCTTTCGTCCTATGAATAACTCTTGAATTTAATTCTCACCTCTATCTAATTACAGCAGTGGATGGGGTGACATAGGAGGTAGTAAGAAAGGATCCAGAGAGCATAGTTTATTGCATAGCAAGTGTCATTTGTGAATGAAATCTTCCGTAACAAGTAGAGCTAAGCAAGTCTTGTTCTCATACCTAAAGAAATCCAAGGATAACCACATAAGTACTTAAATGAACACTGGCATTACAGAAAAATGAAATGTTCATTAATCACAACCTCCAATGAACAAAGTTCACAAATCCACTAAATTCTAGTCTCAAGATATGTCATGATTTTGACTCAACACATTGCCGCCATCGACATACACTTTCCTTCGAGGATATTGTACATGAAATGAGAGTCAGAGGATAACAGTGTCTTATGCAATCCTGGATAAAAGTTAAGTAGCCCCTATGAGAAAGAAGAACAACTAAAATCTAAGGTCAATCTCCTATCTAAAAACGCAAAGAAGCTGCTAATACAGCTTCATGTGAAATCCGTAGAGTGTCAATCTTAACGTCCACCAAGGAGAACTTTTTATTTGGGTATCAGCTGCTGATCAGCACAAACAAGCAATGCCCTTAGGCCTATGCATATCTCCTACACCTAAGTCTTGCCTCTATCTAATAGGGGAAGTCAATGGCATGAAGTTTGAGGCAATATGAAGGAATCCAGACAGCATAGTTTATTGCATAACAAATGCCATCCGTAAATAAACAACTCCCTAACAAGTAGGGCCAAGCAAGTCTAATACTCGTATCTAAATAAAGCACATGGATCCCTAGACAAATAGTTAAATGAGCAACAGCAGTAATACTAGACAAAAAAGATCAAATGTCCATCAGCACAAACAAGCTATGCCCTTAGGCATATGCATATCTCCTACACCTAACTCTTGCCTCTACCTAATAGAGGAAGTGAATGGCATGAAGTTTGAGGCAATATGAAGGAATCCAGACAGCATAGTTTATTGCATAACAAATGCCATCCGTAAATAAACAACTCCCTAACAAGTAGGGCCAAGCAAGTCTAATACTCGTATCTAAATAAAGCACATGGATCCCTAGACAAACAGTTAAATGAGCACCAGCAGTAATACTAGACAAAAAAGATCAAATGTCCACATATATACACACAGACACTAGATGCATGCTCCCAAAATCCCCCTAGGTCAGTTCTAGGTAGGCTCTCACAAGCTCTTAGGTAGAGATCGACAACCACATCCAATGGCCAAACAAGATTTGTCCCATCTTTAGCTACCCCATCTACTACAAGTTCAGAGGGAGGTACCATTAACTCCTTGAAAACCCTAACAATCTATTGTCGAGCTAGAGTCCTTTACATGAGCACATCTAGGATGCAGATGGGTGCCCCCTCCACCAAGTCCTAATTTCTATCTTACTTTTTACGGATAATGTGATCCTCTTAGCCCCATCTCTCGAAGGGTTATAAAGTCAGCTAATTAGCTTGGCCCTCTTTTGTGATCTTCGTCAATTGACACTCAAACCAAGGTCGTAATCTTCAACAAGTTGAAGAAGACACTCTTTAATCACCGTTTCATTTTTAGAGGAGAGGAGATTGAGATCACCAACACACACACCTATTTGGGGGTATTGTTCACAAGACCTCACTTCAGCCTACAACTTGCTCTTCAACCCTGAGTCAACAAGAGCTATGATTCCTTGGCCCTTCTTGAGAGACCATGTTTTCGAAACCATTTCTAGGATAGTCCAAGATGTCGCTCATGGACACTCTTGTTCAACCCACAGTTCTATACAATTTTGAGGTTTGGGGTCTTGGTTTACTAGAGTCTAATTGGTCTTCAACAAAGAGAGTTCAAATTGTCCTCCTTCACGACATCATCAAATGCAAGCAAATAGTCCCTCAACCTATCATTCTCATAGAATTTGGTGCTCGACCCTTTCGGCTTGAGACACTATTTGGCCTCGTCCCACTACCGCACCGCATTCAGCAACTTGCTAATAAAGCGATGGGATAGGATCAATACCCTTACTTAGCTTGTTGTTCATCAGAGTCCAAACTCCATAGCATGAGCTAGTTCTTCAATTCGCTCTTGATGCCGGTATGTCCAAGTCTCAGATCTCCTAGCATATGTTGGTATTACAATAGATCAACTCCCTCCATTCTAATACTCCCTTCATGCACCCGACCACCTCTTACCTACCAAACAAGAGAACACTACAATCATCAAAGAGGATATCTATAGCTAGTATGTACAAGCCACTTGGATAAACCCTCAGGGTGGGTTACATCCAAAAATGGCCTTGTATGCTAAACACTTCATGGTTATAAAGAGATGGACTCATTGTTTGACCACATTACATACTTTGCCGTTGGATGCACGTTCTTCTAATCCCCTTTGGCCAATTCAAGGTCAGCTCTCATAGACTGTAGATAGAGACTGACCATCAGATCGACCAATTAAACAGATCTGCCAATTGTGCCACCTTCAAGAGGATGAGACTAAGGAGCACTTCATCTTCCATTGCCCAGTTTACTATGAGATCCAAGGACAATTCCACTGTCTTTTCAAAGAGCTACATATGCTTCATAGTTTCTTTAGGTACCTAAACCAGCAGTGCTTAGCCTTATCTCCACTCATTTATACTTGGCCACATCCACATCTTGGACCAACTTCTACTCAATTGATCATTTCCTTTTTTACAATGCTCTCAACTAGGAGCACCAAGAGGATGAGACTAAGGAGCACTTCATCTTCCATTGCCCAGTTTACTATGAGATCCAAGGACAATTCCACTGTCTTTTCAAAGAGCTACATATGCTTCGTAGTTTCTTTAGGTACCTAAACTAGCAGTGCCTAGCCTTATCTCCACTCATTTATACTCGGCCACATCCACATCTTGGACCAACTTCTACTCAATTGATCACTTCCTTTTTTACAATGCTCTCGACTAGGAGCACCAAGCAGCAGATGGATAGCACTAACCCTATACAGTAAGGACAGGGGCATTATTTCTACTTATGTGAGGCCCCAACAAAATCACCAAACCAAGCCTCATATTTGAGAACAAACTAGTTGCCAGACGTTATCCAACAGATAACATCAACAAGGTCTTCCTTCCAGACGACAACATGACACGTATTCCAACTCCTCTCTTAATTCTTATTTCATGCAAATATATATTCTAAGTTTTCTCCATTTGCCCTCAAATGGTAGGAGAGATGATCCTTAAGGACCAGAGTAGCTTCTACTAGCACCATTGACTCTAGATCCACTCACATTGTCCATCTTTTGTCTGAATAGCCTCTCCATCATTGAGCTTGGCCTCCTAGGGTTTAGTTTTAAATTCTATTCTATTTCACTCTCTACTTCTTGCTTTATTTAGGAGTCGCCTTAATGTCCCACTCTATATCAACATCATTGTACCTAACAGTCCCATTGACCTACTTCAATGGTCATTAGTTGGGCATGAATACATTATCTTATCTTATCTATCTAGACCTCATGACAAACACAACTAGCCTAACAAATGAATAAATTTCAGTAACATAGTATTACTCACCAGTTCGGGTCAAGTATTCAAAATTTCTTCCTTGTCTCCTCTTAGGATCATGCAACCAGAACCCCTTAGCCTTGATTACTCTCTAGATGACATAATCCAACAATGCATTGTACCCTTTACAATAATAAATTGAAGACTCTTATGAGGACTCAGCTTCTTTCCCTCCTCACTCTGCTTTGGATTCTAGCACCAAAACTCAACATCCTTGGTTTTGTACTCGGTGTAGCCTCATTTGATTTTAGCATTTATAGCATTCTTCTTTTTCATGTACCTTATACATATTTTAGTTAGATTCTTAGATTTATCCATTGTGTCAGTGTTTCTCTCACATTCCACTATGCATTGACACTAAAGTACATTTTAATTCCATTGACCTTTTTATTGTCATTATTTGTTGTATATTAATGAAATTATCTAATCTAATTAATCGCAAGCTCCAAAGAACAAAGTTTACAGGTACGCTAAATTGCAATCTCCATGTATATCATGTTTTGTTAGTTTACCTATGTAGCTCAAACGGTGTTCCAGATCCAACGCATCCTCCTTCAACAAAGTAGCACATACAAGTTTACAACAAAGTTTCGCACAACAACAATAGTGCACCTCTTCAACAGTGCATACAGCAACATTGCAATAGGCATTATATAGGGCGGGGGAAGAGAGAGAGGGGAGGTGAATGCATCTGCCCATCTTCAGTATATTTATGTTTTAGATGCTTTTCCAAATTAGCAGTTCAGTTCTAAATAGGTTTTTGGGTTTTATTTAGTTTTGTGTGCACTTAGATGGAGGGAACTATTTCCTAAGTTTAGTAGGGGAAGAATTTTTGCATGAAGATTTTCCACTTAAACAAGGGCATAAATCTCTAGGAGGGCACACTCCTCTTTTGGCTATCCATACATGCTAGATGCACTAGGGTTGGATTTCACACTGTCAATCTAGGCAGTGTTGTGCATGCATCCAAGTTTGTTGATTAAGTTGTAACTTGTCATTGATGCCAATGGTGTCTGGTCGTTGATATCAATTGTTGAGTCCTTGGTGCCCCTTGTGGAGCCCTTGATGCCCCTTGTGGAGCCCTTGATGGTTAGTTTTTAGTTTGTGGTTGTTTGTGTCAGAGGAGCCCTTTTGACCTTGTCCAAGCCCAAGCTTGAAGCCCTTGGAGGCCTTGGAACAATGACAAAAGCCCTGGTCACCCATTAACTTGGTCAAGTGCCCCTAAGTTGTATCTTGGTCCCATTTGAGTCCATTTTCGAGTTCCTTACTCATGGTAGATCATTGGTTACTGGTCTTTGTGTTGCTTGTTATGCTTGTACTTGAGTTGGTCTCTTGATTGGTTGTTGGATGGATGATGTGGCTCATGTGTTTAAAGTATTTGATGTGTTGATGGTGAATCCCATTGCTTGCATTGTATGGTCTTGAGGTTGTTAAGTTCTTGTGCAGTCCTTGAGTCCACAAGCTTAGATCTTGATCCTCTTGCTTGTGGAGACTTAGGTCTTGGATACCACACGTATAGTGGTATGTTGGAACCCATTCTTATGGGGTCCTTGGTGTCCTTGAAAGTTTAGATCTTGAACCCACATATATGGTGGTTTGATGTTCCTTAGATGCTATATGGTCATTGGCATGTAGTAGCCTTGTGATCATGCATATGAAACCCATAAGGTGTTGCAAACTAGTGGTGAGGTCTTTGAACCCCTATTTTGGGGTGTTGGTACTCTTATGGTGATGAATGTATATAGTGGAACCATTGGATATGTTTTTAATGATATGGAGACCTTGAACATGATGATGTTGAAGCCCTTGAAGTCCATGGAAAGTATCTTTTCTAAATATTATATGATCTCTTTGAAAGAGTCCTTGAAACCCTTGCATGTGGTGCCTTAGGTCTTGAACCATGATGATGTATGGTCCTATTTGTGGTTATATGGCTATTGGGATGTAGATGGAGGTAGAGCCCACATGCGTGCCTTGATATGTTGAAGAAGACTTTGAAACTCTTGTAGTTGGTGGTATGGTCTTTGGCACCCTCATGTGTTGGGTTTTTGCCGTCCTGGACATATTGAAGAATTTAAGGGTATTAGACCAAGAATTTGCAAATAAACCCATCATAGTCCTCTTCAATCCATTTTCGTTGATATGTGGAGCATCTTCTAACTCCTTACGATTGAAGAGATATGAATTTTTTAAGTTGGTGTACCCCACTTTTTTGGGTGAGCCGACCAAACAAAAGAGAATTTAATTATTTGTAATTTTGAATTGCATGTCGGCCCAATGTAATAATTTTTCTCCACAACCTATATAAATAGAATATCAAACATTTCATTTGTTCATCATCAATTCTCTCAGGAATTTCGCAACTATTGGAGAAAAGTGCGGAATTTTGTGATAGAGAAATTTCTAGGCATCTTCACTAAAATTGGCATAACTTTCTCATGTGGAATCGAAATTACAAAATTCTTGGCTAGTTGGAAAGCTTGTTACGAGGGATATGTGATGACAAGATCTAGAGTTTCTTTTGGTTTGTCTACTGTTTCTTCATCTTATGATCTTCAAAAAGGTATGGTTCATGCTTCTGGGTTTGTCCTGTGATGGCACATGTCTCTCATGGATAGATTTCATATTTGATCTTAGTATGTGAGCATCTATATTGGTATATATATTTGAAGTTATTATGGAGGATATGATGATGATGTTGTGTATCTTTATGCTATGATATGATACATCATTATCATATGATATGATACAATGATGTGATAATGATGTACACTCTATGTGATAATGTTGTGTATCTTTATGCTATACAATATGATGTGCATGCATACAATAGCGTGATGATGCTCTCCTATGCATTATGATGTATACTTGATGTTGATGATGGATACACGGTGCACACTGAGATGATGATGATGCATACGACGATGATGCATACCTATGATGATGATGCATGACGATGCATGCCTTATGTTAAGTGAAAGCATAACATAATTACTTGTTCAGTAATTGTGTATGATGAGGTGTACAATGATGTACATGAGCAGTGTATAGCAATGAAATGACTTGTTGGTATGCAGGGATGATTTGGCAGTGATCAGATTGCAGAGGTTATCAACAGCAGATTCAGAGCTTGGTACAGGTTGGTTCAGTTGAGTAGGATTGGCATAGGTTGCCTTATGTGCAATTGGTTTGACGCTATTGGACTGAGTTTGGTGTGTAGTTTGTTAGACTCTGATTAACCAAGTCAAATGATTGATTTGTACAGCATGATTGGACAGGTTATTGGTTCAGGTGTGGTGCAGTGGTGAGCAATGATCAGTTGATGAGCAAGTGATGAGATGATGAATAGTGATCAGATGATGAGCAAGTGATGAGATGATGAATAGTGATCAGATGATGAGCAGTGTGATACAGCAAGCAGTGATCAGTTGACGAGTAGTGATCAGATGATGAGCAATGGTAAGTAGTGGCAGCAATTGTGCAATTAGCAAGTCTGCAGGATCAGTGCGGTAGTGGTTTAGTAGTTCAGTGTCTATCTTCTTATCTGGGTGGCAGGACGAGGCAAGGAAAGCGGGTTGTAGCTGGAGAACTAGAGTGTTGTAGCTTCCTTCAAGTTGTAGCCTGTAAATCAAGGGGTTGTAACCTCCTTCTAATTGCAACTGGAAAATTGAAGTCTTTGTAATAAGGGGGTTGTTTCCTCCTTCCAGTAATTTCTGGAATACTATTTTAGAAAGGCTTTCGTTTTTCCCCCAAGACTTAGGTTTCCACGTAAATCTGGTGTTCTTTGTTTCATGCTATGCTTCTTATGTGATGATGATATAATGATGATAACAATGTTGATGATGATATAATGATAATGTGATAATGCATATTATTGAATAAGTTGTTGATTGTTAAAAGTAAAAAGTAATAAAAGTTGCACACACTGATTCACCCCCCCTCTCAATGTACTTGGTGTGTCCAACAAGATTCACTATACCTCTTTTCTTCCTAGTCAATAAAGGTGACGCAGAGTGCAGCATTTTATGGTTCAAGAATTTGAGTTTGGAACTACAATTTTGCTTTTTGTTTTCAAATTAAATAGAAATTACAGATGCTTTGAGTGTTTAGAAATCAATGTTTATTGTTTTACTTTATCAACAATATGTGATTGTTGGTTAAAGTAATCCTAGCAGAAATTTTGATTTGTGTTTTTCAACTTTAATGATCTATAGTTGTTAGATTAGTTTGAGAGTACAGAATTTCCTCACCATGGTTTATTTTTGACATGGTATCATAACATATTTGTTGAAACCTGTGTTACTTGGGACCATATGTGAAAGCAAGAAGCGGACGTGGGAGCGAAAAGCGAGTTTTTCAAAACCGTCCAGTTTGGAAGCGTTTTTTATATAATATTTTTTTTATGCATATACGTCAACAAATGCATGTAGAATGTTGAATTAGTTGTGAAAAGCATAAAAACATGAAATAAACCATAATACCATATAACATCAATCATCAATCATCTAGTAATAAATTTGTCAACCATAGGTCCAGTATCCATAACATTAACCTTAATGCTTCAAATTTTCTATATATAAATAGGCTATGAACTAGGGATTCTTCAAAAACTAGTTTTGAGGCGAACAATAAATAGGCAATAAAACTAGGCTATAAACTAGGGATTCTTCAAAAACTAGTTTTGAGGCCACCAACATCAATTTGAACAATCAACACCACCAACATCAAGGTACATAGAGGGGTTGACATGTTTGATCAAATGCCATTACCATACCCTCATACATGATAGAACCCAATGGAAATATTGCAATCCTGAAATCCAAAAAGATGTTAAGTATGTTGAATTTGATATTACCATTTAATGCTACTGATAATTACTAGGGTTATAGGTCTTTTGCTACTAGAGTAGGTTTTTCCTCCTTTATAGCATTAGTATGGACCTGGACCTAGGGTTAGTCCCCCTCCCCCCCACCCATCGCTTAACTTTTTGTTTTTTAAAGAAAAATTGAAAAAAAGAGGAAGCATTTTTTTTTTGCAAGGAAGCGAGCTTCCTGAAAATGCTCCCATATGGAAGTGTTAAGGAAGCGTGCTTCCCCAGCGCTTCCTGGACACTTCCTTTAGAAGCGAGCTTCGGGAGCAAGAGGGGTGGGGGGGGAGGAGGCACTTCCCTGCAACATAGGTTGAAACCTTTCAAGAATCCATGAATATGCATGGTATCATAACAGATTTGTTGAAGCCTTCCAAGAATCCATGAATATGCATGATAGGGTTGCTACCTGTGATAGGAAGTTGTCGAGAGTTTCATGCTAGGATTGTGCCTGTGAACAAAATTTTTGTACATGTGACAAGTTGTTGTAGATTGCTAACCATTTTGTTCTAGCAGGGTGTTCCAAAAGTAGCAGTATGACTACATTCATTCTCAAATACGAACAAAGATTGAAAGGTCCCTCTATCTTCGTCCCATGGCCATGTTAGGTACAAATGTTGGAGGAGCATGATCTCTAGGACTTTTTTGAGAACGAGGTTGTAGAGCCGACCAATCTTGTGTTGTTGGCAAAAACAAAAAGAAGATAGCCAAGACGAGGTGATTCTTCCTTGACTCTATGAAAGGGCATTTGATCCCTCACATCATGGGGGGTACCACAGGAGAGGACATGTTTGATGCTCTAGTCACTCTTTATCAAAGTGAGAACATCAATAGGAAGATGATGCTGCAAAATAAAAAATAAATTTAGAGTCATGCTCATGAGAAAGAAAAACACTATAACCACCTACATGATAAAGATTACTAAACTCTATGATCAGCTTGTCTCTATTGAGGAAAAGGTCAAGAGTGAAGTGTTGGTATCCAAAGCATTAAATGGGTTCTCTTCTTGCCTCCATTTTGTCCATGGGGTCTATGCCTAAGAAAAGATTCCCACCTTTGAGAAGTTATGGGTGGACTTTTATCCAAGAAGAGACAAGACTGGAAAATGTTGTGAGGATTGGGGGGTGAAATCCTATCTTCATCAAAAAGATGAAGAAAGGCACAAGAAGGGTCAAAGAGGATTCTGGTTCCTCTAACTAAGGAAAGAAGAACTTGGGACACATCAAGTGTTTAAAATGTTCTTAGTGTCAAGTTTAGCCACTCTACTTCTTACTGTCATGAGAAGAAGGGGAAGGGAAAGCAACAACGACAAAAGTAGTTTGCAATAGAAGCATCAACTAGAGTGAATGAGCTTTCATCCAAGCTTGAGATACACTTCTTCGTGGAGCCTCCAAACATATGACATTTTTATCCACTAAATTCGCACTTAGTGGATTTCCAGTGAGTTGTCGAAGTCATGAACAAGACAGTTGTTCATTATCAGTGCTCAAAAAGTTCCACAGTTCATCAAGGCCATTTTGGTACCATGTTTTTTAAATAAATGCAAGTTCATGCCCCTTGGAGATGTTGTAATAAAGTATGCTAGCATGGTCAACTTTTTGTAACAGGCTTGGCTTTCTTGGGACTTGGACATTGAATTGCTATTCCAAGGTGTTTTTTCCCTCATTAATTATGCAATGTTGAGTAAGCGATGTATATTTTTTGAGTTTTTCACCAGTCCTCCAAGCTAAAATAGTTAATTAGGTGTCTGAGCCTTAGGAGGTTATTAAAGTCTATGGCTTGATGTATATAAACATGCTATATACCTTTTTGAGTTATATGAACATTGCACTAGGTCCCCCTTAGGTTTTTTTAAGTTCCGAAAGAAAAAAAATTCCCGCAAAATCAAGCCATTTTTTAATGGTTTAAATGGAAAATTTTAAAATATATAAAAGTGTGGTTAATGGTTTGGTTTTGGCGTGGGGATACTCACTTTCACAATCAAAGCATCCTCTTTATTACCCCGAGACCCGCTTTTCCCATGATCCAGGTGACTAAATGATCCTGTATAGCATTTTTTCTCTAACAATGCAACAAAATGCCCAAAAATGTTAAAAAACAACAAATTGACACACAAAAAATCATAAGTCGACTTCTTAGTCAAATGACATGAGGGGGGTGTCGTTTGTGTTTCTTAGTGGAGGGCAAGTAAGTCCAAGGTAAAAAGCGTCACATCTAAGATAATCATGGAAGCTAGCAAATTGTTTGGATGAAGACTACGCCCCTCCTTCATGGACCCTCACGTGATTGATCATATGGCAACTCTTGAATGGGTTGGTTGGAATTTGGTGGGTACGCATCTCCTTATGGAGATGTGGCGCCTCCATAATTAAAATCAAACCAACATACTTCATAAACCATCTCACGAACTCAAGTTCATGACCACCCTTCATGTGAAGACTCACGATTTGATGGAGTTGACGTTTGAGGAATGGGTGCACATCTCTCTTATGAGAGGTGGTGCCTCCTCTTGGTAATCAATCCCTCAAATCATTCAAATGGTTCCAGTTAACTCATGTTCATTTCAAATGTTTGGTGCACCCCCAGGGGTTTGTAATTTCTATTTAGATAGGGCTCTCTTCCTCATTCTGGATGGATGGAAGGAACCACTGCTCGTGTTATGTACTATTGTTATTTTATTGAATAAAAGTGCGGCTTTGTTGGTCCAAATTGTGCAAGCAATTTTCATGGATGTGATGTTGTGCATGTAAATCAAGGTGATATTTAGCTAGTTGCAATTTTCCTTTCTTCAAAGTCGTAGATTTATTCTAGCATAAGAAGGCTATTTCTAGTCCATTGGGCAAGCATTTGAAGATTCAAGTTGCTTGTTTATGTTTTATTATTTGAGAATAGAATTGGTAGACTGTAGTTGGCAATACTTATACTCTCCTTATTTCGTTTAATGAAATGTACTAAACTAATCTCGCCTATTGAAAGTTATTGTAGCTTTGCAAATCATCGAGTTTGAAGGGGATCCTAAGCTCAGTTGCATCTTGCTCTCCTTCAAAACAATTATTTGGATCTAACTTTTCTTGTATTTCAAGCACTTCCATTCATCACAAAGATTCAAGTTGGGGTTTGAGAACTTATCTTCATCCCCTTAAATCTAAACTTTCTTGCTGGTTACTTGCAAGCTTAGATTTATTTTAAAAGTTTATTATACATGTTTAAGCTTGTTTATTCCTAAATCTAAAAAGGCGCTCTCATTTCATATTTATAAGCTTAGATCTAGTTCTTGTTGTAATACTTGAAATGGCATAAAAGTTCTAATTTTTTGAGCAAATACTTAAGTGTTTTTTTGTATTTTAAAGTATTAATCCACTAACTTTACCGCATTAGCTTGCTGGTTTTTAGCGGGTCGGAGGAAAAAGAGAGGGCGGTGCTGCCAAAAAATCAATCTTTTTACCCATTTTCAAGGGTCAAAAGGCATTTCTTTTTCTTTTAAGCATTGTAAGTAATCATTAATAAAAAGCAAGTGGTATTACGGCTTCCAAAACCCCCCTTCCCCCCGGGGGAGAAACCTATACTTGTCCTTGTTTGGTTTGTACATTTTGCTTTTTATCTGCAAGTTTAGAATAATTTCTTTTTTTGTTGAATAAATATAGATCAGTCTTTTATTTTTGCTTTAAGTCTTTTCAATTTTTGCAAAAATGAAATATTAACCCAGCCTCGTTTTCTCAAGTACGGCCTTCAAACCTGAAAGAGATTCTTGGTTGTAGTAATTACCTAACTCATCTTTGTCTTGTTTACTTTATGTTTGGAATTACATTCCTTTGACTATCTTGCAACACAAGCACACAATCCATCCTTGAAGAGTTGTACCTTTTTATTTGCTTTCATTAATCAAAACGAACGTTTACCTCTACCGTGTATGCTCTACCCCTCGTAGCTTAGTCTAAGACTTGAGGATATCAAAAGCAGCATTGTGTGTTCATTAATCCCTCACACCTAATTAATCAAACTCATCTTAATAAAAGCAACTTCCCCAAAACATTACGAAAATACGGTGTAACGAGCCTGAGAAATAGTGAGCAAATTCTTAAGGGAAAGCAAGAACAACTAGAAAGCAACTGTGGAGTCTCGTTAGGCTACATCTTTGTTGGTGTAGTGTTGAACACCCCCCCCCCCCGACTCCATCTAGCCCACATTTTCCCATGTGGAGCCACTCTTCTCATAATCCAGACACACTCCTCATACCGTCGGATATATCTGGGGTTCCCTTTCCCTTTTAACTCACTCATCTAATTCACCTCTAATTTAAAACAAACCAAGATACAAATCAAAACTTTTCCACTCTTTCAACAGCACTCAATCATGTGTAACCCCATTGGCACTGGTCATTCTGCATCATTATTATATCCTTCAGTATCTTTCGTATTGTGAATGGCATTCTTAAATATTATGTTGTTGAAGTAAATATTTTAAATATTGTTATATCTTGTTGACTTCTAACTTTGGCATCCATAAAAGCTCCTAACAAACAAATATTGTCCATCATTAACCGAACTAAAAACCAAAGAGCCTTAGAAACTCGTTTTTAGGAACTACCCCCTTTGGCTCTGTTAGGAGTGGCCTAAACAAAGGAGTCAGGATCAAGTGACAGCACCTGACTCGAGACTTCCCCCCAAGGACGCACTTAGCAACTTGAAGATTTATGTTGCGCTAACCCCAGGTGCATGAAAGGCGGCAACAGACCTCTAACAAGATCTTCAACAATCTTCAAGAACAAGAGGCAAGGATGGAAGTAGAACTTGATTATGGTGCCACATATCCAGTAGAAAGAGTGGTATACATTTCATTTCCAATGCCATTAGGTGATGAACATGAGCTTACAAGTGTTTTAGATATGCCTTGCTTAACTAAGAGTCTCCTTCCAATTTTAGTGATAGACATAGGTAATATTGTTGAGTTTGATGATCACGTCCTCATCCAAAAGAGATGCACAAATCCTTGTCAATTTTTGGCCAAAGGCATTCGCAAAGTTGGTTTGTACTTTATACAAGTTGCAGGGGTATCCTAATAGAGCCCTAGTGCATGGCAATGACAAATTTTGTGAGCTATGGCACCAGAGGCTAGGTTGGCAACGAACATACGTCAAGAGGCATTCATGACCTAATCCACTCAAATGTATGTGGACCCATGACTTCAGCATCCTTATTTCTTAATATGATTAAGAAATAAGACTTTAAAAGAACAAAATGTTTAAAATGTTTAGAAAATAAAGAATAAAATATAAAATATTATATAATAAAATAATATTAATAATAGTAACAATAAATAATTAAATAAAAATAAATAAATAAAATTTTACAAAGAACAATGGGATAAAAGTTTTTAAATGACTATTAATTATAAAACTATAATAATAATAACAAACAATTACAATATTAATTTAAAAAATCTAAAATGGTTACATTATTACATTATAAAGAAGTTTTAGAAAAAAATAAAACAAACACCTTCCAAATTATAAAAAAAAAAGAACACAATAAAAATTAAGCTAATTAAAACATCCTCAATGGACACATTAATAAAGCCAAAAAATCTTTTCTCAAAGAAACACGCCATGGATTAATATTTGTGAGCATTAGCCGACCTATTGAATACTTGAGAGTCATTGATATCTCCTCCTGAAGATGAGTTGCACTATTCAGCTCGAAATGTTGAGGTTTTCTTTTATCACACACAGGTTCTCCAATCCATCTACTTAAACATGAACACCTGTGGAAGCAGCCTCAATTCAACTTCCTTATCGGATAACATTATCATGTGTCATTTAGCAATTATACCTAAAGGAAGTCTTGGATTTACTTCATGAAGACCAAGAACAAGGTCTCTCAAAAGTTTCAAGAGTTTAAGGTTGTTATGGAAAATTAGACGAGAAGCTAAATTAATGTATCAAGGTAATGTAGAGGAATCAAGAGGAGTTGGCAATGCCCTACAACCCTCAATAGGATGGGGTTGCAAAGAGTCATGTCCTAGAACTATCCAAATTCTAAATAGGTGAAGGACAAAACACCAGAGGTGGCATTCACAAGCAAGAAGACTCAAGTAGCACATCTTTGTTTTCTCCAGTATCTTGTGTTCATTCATATTCCTTATGAGAAAAGGACCAAATTGGAATTTCTAATTTGAAGGGTATCTTTGTGGGTTACAATAAGACCTCTAAAAGTTGTCAAGTTTGACAAGGATGCATAGTCCTCCAAGTCTCAAGAATCTTCAACACTGATCGAGGACATAGAGTAGCTTAACACCCCAAAGTTGGTTTTGCATATTTCAAAAAAATCAAATTTAGATCATGTTACGTGTTACCAGTACCAGCACACCTTCAAATGATTGCCCAAGGTGGGAGGTTGCATTTTTTCTTCAAAGCCAGGATACGGTTATTATCAACACTTTTGAGGGGTGGTTATGATCGGACCCTTTGGTTCTTCCTTTAGGAGTACTATGGCTTAATGGCATTGTTGACTTGCCTTTGTTGGGGTTTTTTAACCCTAGGGTTGGTCTCTAGGGCTCCTAGGAGCAAGTCACTGGGTCACATGACCCCCTCCCTGTTTATTACTCTGGTGACAGTATTTCAGCTATAAGGCTCTTGCCTCCCTTCCAAGTGACCTTCTAACTGAAAAACCTACGTGCCTTACCCAAACATTGCAAGATGCACAGGAGCAAATTGGGGATCCTAAGACTTCATTTTGAGAAAGTCATCCTCCCAAAAAGATTTGAATTATGTAGCATTAATGTCTTCCAACATTATTGGGGTGTCTTCTAGTTGAGGAGGTTTCAAGTCAACATGTTTGGCAAGATGCCATGGTGGAGTACAACTCCATCATGAAAAATATGTGTAGGACATTATGCCTAAACTAGAAGGGGAGTCAACAATTGAATCTAAGTGGTTTGTAAAAGGTGAAGAATGCCACAATTGGAAACATAAAGAAAATCAAAATTTCAAATTGTGGCTAGAGGGTTGTCACAAAAAGAGGGAGTTGACTATGAGGAGACTTTTGCTTATGTTGCCAGGTATACATCCATCAGATTCATTATGTCTTTAGCATCAACCTTTGGTTGGCATTTATATCAAATGGATGTAAAGACAACACAATTTAATGGTCTGATTGAGATAAATCAGCCAATAGGGTTTAAGGTGTTTGGGTGTGGGACCAGTGTTTGAAATTTGAAAAAAGCCCTTTATGGGTTGAGAAGTAAGCGCCATGTGTTTGGCACTCCAAGATAGATGAGTATCTTTCCAGTTTCGCTTTCACTAATTCAAATGAAAAGTCGAACCTTGTACTTACATTTAGTTCAAAACTTCTAAGAAACTCATAGCAACCGTGGTGGAAGAAACAATTTGCGAGAAAATTAAACATGATAGACATTGGCTTGATGCACAACCTCTTAGGTCTAGAGGTGTAGCAAAGTCTAGGTGAGGTTCTTGTTGGGCAAGGTAAATGTGCAGTCGAGATTCTAAGGAGATTACAAATGATGAACCATAAACCCATGCCTACTCCCATGATACCAAATCTAAGTCACTTTTGATTCATATTCATATTTAATTGATCCATCTTTTGTAGAAACAATTAATAGGTTCCTTCATGTATCTGGTAAATACCAGACTTGACATTTATTTTGCAGTGAACACCTTCAGTCTATACATGGTGGGGCCGATGTAGGTTTAGTGGCTTGATGCAAAACATGTGGTCCAATATTTGAAGGGCCCGGTTCATTTTGGTCTAAGGTATGTTGGTGATGTAGTGTTGATGTTGCATGGATTTATAGATTCCAATTGGGTAAGTTATGGTAGTGACAAGAGCACTTCAATTTGGGTTCAAGTATGGTTTCCTGGTTCAACAGAAAGCAAGCTTCAACCTTCAATAGAACTTGTTCCGAAGAGACAAGTTATGTGACAGCAAGCACTGCAAGTTGTGAAGCCATCTGGCTTCGAAAGTTATTAGAAAAGTTGACAAATAATACTTTCGACACTATTGTGATATAATATGACAATCAAAGCTGTATCAAACTCTGCAAATCTGGTGTTTCATGATTACGCTGTTGATTTTTCTGAGCAGCATCAAGAGCCCTTCTCTTCGGAGAATGGGACCACCTGGTCCGAGACCACGGTGAAGACTAAACCCAGTGTTGAGTGACCATTCTGTTGAATGGTAGATATCTGGTCTGGGACCATGATATAGACCCAAATCTGCCCTGGGTAGACTCAACCTTGAGTTGAGTATACATCTGGTCTGGGACCACGATGTAGACCGGTCTGGGACTAGTAAACTCAGCTTAGTTCTAAGTAGCCATTCTCTTGGAAAATGAAGACACTATAAGCCCTAGACTGGGTCTGGGCATGTGTGTGGCACTTTGACCCTCGATCTATGGGCTTGGTGTGCTTCTCCAAGGATTAGCTACCCTTGGTTAAGTTACCGTAGTACCAGATCTAGGTTTCACACAGTGTGTGAGTAAAAGCAATAATAACTCTCTTGGTTTATGATGATGTACTTCTGAAATAAAAAAAAAAGTACCACAGGTAATGACCACGGGGGCACTTGGAAAAAGGTCAAAGTCAAAAGTCAATTTAAATAAAGACTTTTGTACCACAGGTGGAATCAAAATTAAACAGGGACTTTTGGTAAAAGTCAAAGGAAAAATAAAAGTACATTTTTTGGTAAAAGTGAAAGTGAAATTAAGAAAAGAATAAAAATATTATTATTTTTATTTTTCCTAGTCTTGTCCACTTACAGGTGAACAAAGGCTATAAAAGAAAATCAAGTCTTCTCATTTACAACACACAAGTTTTCTCTCACAAGTGATGCTGCTATTTTACTGAAGTCTTCTTGAAGATTGTTTTTGCCTCAGCTAGGGCATTCATTTCCAGCAAACCCTTAGCTAGGATTTTTATCAGAAAATCAATCTTCAGCACTTTGTGGACAGCCACCTTCAGCATTTCGTTTTTGGGGCAGTTTTCCTCTTTTTTCCGGGCAGCCATCTTTTCCCTATCTCTCTCCTCACGGGCTGTCCATCTTTCTCTCTCTGGGCAGAAAGAAAAGACAAGCCGGGCAGATCAGGCAGCAGAACAGTCAATGGGCAGCCTAAAACAATCAACAGGCAGCCGTACAATCAGATCCGTATGGCCGTACGGCTGTACGGCAGCAAGGTACAGCCAGTAAGGTATTTTTAGATCTGATGTGGACAGTCTGATTTTTGGAGACAAGAGAGAAAATTTCTGTTTTTTGAAAAAGCCCTAATTTGGAAAAATTTTGTAATTCTAGAAATTGTGGGTAAAATTATCAGTCTGATTTTTACTAATAAATTTTACAGTACTGTGGGTAAATTCCAGATCTAGAATTGAGGAACTTTTTGAAGAATTTTCTGAGTCATCTCATTCATGAACATTCATGAGATGAACTATTGAAGGTTTTTGTCCTTTGAAGGTTTCCCCAGTGAAAAATATTGTGTCCATGAGTGCTGATGTGATGAATGTGTTTTTACTACACTGCTGATTTGTTTAAGTTCATCTGCAAAATTTTAAAGTTTATGCTAATGCTAAAAATTCAACATGCCCAAGCATATTGAAATCAAGTACCAGTTCATCAAAAGAGGGTTCAAAAGGGTGCAATGGTTCTTCAGAGGATTCCTATAGATCAATAAGTTAACATCTTAACCAAACTCCTAGCAAAGGGAAAGTTCAAGATGTTCGGGGAGATACTTGTGAGCGCGAGAACGCTTTCATTGCTAAGAGGGAGTATTAGTCACCTATGTAGCTCGAACAGTGTTCCAGGTACAGTTCATCCTACTTCAGCAGGGCAGCCCATAAATCAGAGTTTTGTACAGCAGCAGTGTGACTCTATCAATAGTTCAACTTCATACAGTGGAGTTGAGGGCTCTTTATGGAGAGGGGGAAAGTAGGCACATGCATGCCCATGCTTTGGACATGCATGTACCCATCATCAGTCTATTTCTGTTTTTAGATGTTTTTCCAAATCAGCAGCTTAGTTCTAAATTGACTTTGAGCTTTATTTAGTTCTGCATGCACTTAGATGGCGCGCAGTTCACTAAGTTTAGTAGGGGCATTTTTGCGAGAGGATTTTCCAGCTTAATCAAGGGCACGTATCTCTAGGAGGGCACACTTCTCTTTTGGCTCGGTTATCAATGCATGTGAGACACACTAGTATTAGACTTCACATTACCAGTCTAGGCACTGTTGTGCATGTGTCCAGATTCATTGTACCTCTCTTTTCCTAGTCTATAAAGGAGATGCAGGGTGCACCATTTTATGGTTCGAGGATTTGAATTTGACAGTAGTTATGGCTTCTGTTTTCAGATATAGCAGATACTGTTTGAGTGTTCAGAAATCTGTGTCTGTTGTTTTACTTCATCGGCAGTATGTGCTTGTAGTTAACGTAATCCTAGCTGAAATTTTGATTGGCATTTTTCAGCTTTAACAATCTATAGTTGTCAGGTTAATTTTAGAGTAGATAATCTGCCCTCCATGGTCTGATTTTTGACATGGTTTTGCCTCAACCCATTGCTGGTATCAACATACTCTTGGAGGGAACTGTACATGAATTTATCATCATTTCTAGCCAAAGAGGATAGTAGCTCAGCCAAGATGTCAAGGAAATACCTCGCATAAAGAAAACGTAGAGCTCAAAGTCCTAGAAGATGCAACCCATCCAACCAAAGTATATTCTCCAGACCCCATCTTCTGAACCCCTGGCTCAGCTAATAAATCCACAACAATGAACAGAAAAGAGAACTCAAGAATACATAACATTAAAAGCAGGCAAATAAATTCACCTAAGTTCAGCAAATATAATTGCTGAACACCCTAGAGTCATCACTGCTCACTCTCTAAAAAATCGTTTTTAGTTCTGACTGTGTTTTCTATGGAGCCATGTGTAGCCACCATCCAATGTATGCTTTTGCTAGAATGCATAGATATGGCTGGAAGGAAATACACCTTTCATGTCTTCGACTGCAATTGAATACACCCATCATGTCTTCAGCTGCAGGTGAATAAACCATCATGTCTTCTGCCTGGGCAGAAAGATAGCCTCAACATCTGGTATTCCACATCCAAAGACTGAATAAAAACTACCGTGTACCATTTTTTTCATGCAACAAAGAACTCTTCCATTAAAGATATGTTTGTTTGCATCATTTAGAGATTAGAGAAGGCACACCTATGGCTTTAATGGAATGTCTTTGTGGTCAATTTTATAAATTCTTCATTTGCCTAGGACCTATGCTCAAATGCTTAGCTGTAGAAAAAATAACCATTTGATTGGAAAAAAAAACCACCATGTATCATTTTTTTCATGCAACAAAGGACTCTTACATTAAATATACGTTTGTTTGCATCATCTAGAGATTAGAGAAGGCACGCCTAAGGCTTTAATGGAATGCCTTTGTGGTCAATTTTATAAATTCCTCATTTGCCTAGACCTATGCCCAAATGCTTAGCTGTAGAAAAAATAACCATTTGATTGAAAAAAAATGAAGCTTCTCTTTCGAAACTTAAAAGAATCAATTGGCCTTTTTTTGTATGAAAAAGTAAATAACTTTATAAATCTTTTGTCAATTGACTTATTAGGCATTATCTAGTAAGCAATAATATTTGCCCCTTTTTAACTCTTTCTAGCAACCAAGGTTTGCAGTAATCCCAACTAATAACTATAAAAGTGAACACCAGCAGAGTCAAATACAAATTTGATTTCAATATTCAATGGTTTTGTATTTTGAGTCATCAAAGCTCAGGTGTCCAATGTACACAGTCAAAAGTACAAATTTCATTTCAATGTCTAGTGATTTTGTATTCTGAGCTGGCAAAGCACCTGACTCAAACATAGCTCCATGCTTATTAGGCGCCCATGTTCTCCTTGTGGCTTAGGAAGCCCACACCAGCTGCTCACAAATTCTCAATCTTCAAAGTCAATTTGCATACAATTCCGCTCATAGCAGTCTGGATCTATCTGCTTACAATGTTTTAAGGCTCATTTGATTCGATAAGTCATAATGAGCTTTCGAGTCTATTTTATCCAAAATGGAAATTTAAAATCTAAAATTAAACAACAAAACAAATTGGAGGGGGGGCAGGTTGTTTTGCCCTTTCAAGCCTTTGATTAATTGGACCAAAAAAGAGAAGATGGCATTCGTCTTTTGCCACAATATCAGAGATCTGTGTTATAGAAGTTCTGATATGAATTTTGCTAGCAAACCGATAGGATTTATTGATCAAGTTACATCTGGCACATATTTAAATACCTCATATAAGACTAGTATTGGGTTGAATGCGCTCATACTTCAAATATATATCTTAGTGTTTTCTTGCTCTTTAAGGCCTTTGGTTTGTTAGGCCAAAAGAGAACGATAGCACAAGTCTGTTTCAACAATCGTCAAGACCAGTAGGTATTTGTTAGCGAGCAGTAGAGTTTCAAAGTCACATCTGGCACACTCCAGAATACCATTAGTGTGGAATGCACACATAATTCCAAAATATATTTTTGTACAGTTAGTGTTGTTTGATTTGATGATCAACTTTCTGCTCTAATTTTTTCAACAATAACAAGTGCTTTTTGGAGGCTTTCACAAGCCTCTGGTTGATTAAGCCAAAAAATATTAAAGATGACATTAGTCGGTTTCCACAATCTTAGAGATATGTGGTCTAGAATTTCTGTTATGAATTGTGCTAATAAACAGTTTTCGGTTTCATAAAATTTATTTATCAAGTCAAATACAGCCTATGACAACAGAAACCTGAGCAGGAGACCCATTTCTTTTTTCCATTCCGGTTCTCATTTTCATTTGTGTCTTGACACTGCATTGATATAGATCCTTCTTAAACCCATATCTATTAAGCCTGAAGAAAAAATAAGAAAAAAAAATTGAGATGCCAACCTTGATGTTTCCCTCAAAGACTATTTCACCACATTGAGGTTCACACTTTCCAGATTGGCAATTACTTTTGGGGGGGCTTTTATTGCCCTTACAAAGCTTCAGTTTATTCAGCCAAAAGATAAATCATGGCATTTATCCATTTCCACAAATTCCTGTTATTAATACTAGCAAACAGATTTAAAATTCCATAAGATTTCTTGATCAAGTCACATCCATCCTATGTTACTAGAAACCTCGCCAGGAAAACCGTTTCTTGTTCTGTTCACGATTCCATTCCCAATCCTATTCCTGTATTGACCCTGCATAGGCATAAATCCATCTCAACCTCAGATCTATTAAGCACCAAGAAAGATAAGAAACCACAAAGTGCCAATGTCAATGTTTTCACATCCTCAAAAGACTATTTAACCACGTCAAGGTTATCTCCTCAGTTTTTCTGATCCCTCTCAGCACTTAACAGATCTAGGGTTAAGAACAATTTTTGCTGACAGATTATTTTTGTGTTCATGTCCACTCATTTTATTCAATTCATGCCACCTGTGTTTTCACTTGGCTCTTCTTGCATCTATTTGCTACAAACACACAGGGGCGCATCCTCCAATGTCAGGGCCCAGGGGGCAGGCCCCTCGCTCCCTACGTACCCAAGATGTGGGGGCGGCACCTAGGAAAATGTTTCCCCACATCCCCAATTTGGCAAAACGTGGGGAAAAGCATGGCAAAACATTTCGCAAAAAGTGGGACGCCTGGGCACCCCATCTTGAAAGCAGGACACCTAGACGAATTTTTCAAAAAAAATCATAAAAAAACACTTATATATAGAACCTGATTTTTTATTTAGTATGTCTGATTCCAAACTCTAGTATTTGTTGGGTTATCCAACATTACCTGGCAATATTAAATTCTTAAAGTAAAATGATAGAAAATGAAAGATAAGGGGAATGTTTAATTGTTTCAAGATGTTTGAGAGTGGTTCCAACCCCATCGGATTTCATATGCAAAAAGTAGAATTTTAAATCCTATTTAGAATTCAACAGGCTGAACAGCAATATTGCACGACTCGGACTTGGCAAAAGACTCAATTGACATGTGACTCGTCGACTTAGGAAAAACTCAGGAAAGACTTGGGACAAACTCAAAAAAGACTTGGGACCAACTCGGCGAGTCTCGAGAATGGTGAAGGGATATTTATTTCAGTGTATCTTTCGACGAATGGTGAACGAAGATTACTTTGTGTAGCTACCAAATGGAAAACTTGTAAACAGTTTTGTGAGGCTTCTCTATAGAACTTCCCAGTCCCTTCAGGAAGTGAGGATTTAGAGCGAGGCGTGATAAAATCACCATGATCCCCTCCGAGGAACTACCAAAGAAAAGCAATGAAGGGTTTTAACGCTAGAAGTTGAGTTGCGACTGTATTTTTAGACAGAGCGTTTTCACAAGTAAAAGTAATTACTTTGTGATGTTTTTCCTTTAATTCAGTGAAAGTTTCATCTCTGATCATCACTAACCAAAAAACCACTTGTTTCAAAGATGTGAGAGATGCCAAATTCGACAATGACCTATGGGAGAGTAAATGACGCGGATAAAAATGAAAACCCTTCGACTATTGTCAAAAGCTAAGGTTAGTGTTTTCTAGAAACAACCAGATGCAATCACTTCTTGTACACCGATCTTTTATTAGAAAGTTGAGTAGGGGGACTATGAGGTTTCGACGATCCATCTTCCACAGGGATCTTTTTTATGTGTCTATGTCTTTCACGACAAGTACAAGCATGTATGGGCCAAGTATGACCAAGCATACGACTCTGAGCCGAGTCTTGCCTGATTACTCGTCATGGGAGTTGACTAGGGCAAACTCGCGAGTACTCGTGAGTATTGGACGGGTCGTGCTTCACTGCTTAACAGTATCAAGATTTCAGGATTGCAACGTTTCCACTAACTAGATTCTATCATGTATGAGGGTATGGGAATGGCATTTAATCAAGCACATCAACCCCTCTATGTATTGATGTTGGTGGTGTTGATTGTTGAACTCCGTTATCACGACCTTAATAAAAATGTACCCTTCACTCAAGATAAATCATTTATTAAGAATGGGAAGCTTTTTTAATTTTCTACCCTATTTTAAAGCTTGGATTAGGAGGTTTCATAAAAATTGTAGGGTGTTAAGTAATGTCCTTGAAGGATCGACTTCGAGATTCAAGGTAGAAGCAAGGGCTAGAGCCTCGGCGAGGTAGAGGGTGCTATTGATGAATAAGATCCCAATATGTGAAATTCAAGTACTAAAATATGATAAATCATATTCACAATTGTGTTTACATTGCACAATGATGAATTTAGTATTTAGTATTTAAATGGTGATGGGATGAGGCATAGTTATTTTAATATGTTTGGATTTATATTTTTTTAATAATTTAAGAGACAAGGCCCCCAATGTTAGGGACCTCGATGTCCGCTTGTCCCCCATTGAATTTTCCTAAAATTTGGGGGTGGTCTCCACACGTCCCCCATCTGTGTTTCCTCGCTCCCACGCCCCGACATCTCACAAACTTGGTGGAACACTGCAAACACATATTATCAGCGAAATTAGTGCTATCACTAATCAATACTATATGCATCATATATACAGGGAGAGGGGTGAACCCAGATTTCTTAACCCTTTAAAGTTTAAACCCTCTAGTTTTGTTTTGCTCTCATTTCCCATTCTGTTTCCTGTTTCTGGCAACATAGCATCCAATGCCTTCTCAAATACATCATAATGTTACTTTTAAATGTACACTTGATTCCAAGCTATAGTTTCATTTCTCTGCACCTATGAAACTCTTAACAAATATTTCTCCTACCCAAACTCAAAATCAGACACAAACGCAGCAAAACTGCAATTCTGAGCTCAATTACAAACACGTCTCCCCCACCACCACCTAGGCCATAGAGAACCTCACTTCTCTTGGCAAAACCAGTGCATTACTAATCGATACTATATGCATAATATATGCAAGGATTGTTTCCTATTTCCAGGTAAGATAGCATCCAATGCATTCCAAATCCATCAGATAAGGTCTGTTTTAAATGAACTCATAATTGCAACATATATTTTCATTTCTCTACACCTCTTAACTCTTAACAAATATTTGTGCAAGCCAGACTCAAAATAGGACACTAGAGGAGTAAAATTGCAATTTTAAAATTGTCTTTCTAAAAAAAACAGATGAAAAAATATACATTAAAATGGCTAGAAATCAAAAGCTGACACATTGCCAACAGGGCCTTGGTTCACTATTGAGGTTGGAAAAGTAGTAGACCATTGACAAGGATTCCATTCTCACTATGATCTACCCTGTCCAGACAGCATGTCATGAAGCTAAACAAATTAGGTACAATCAATACCCCTCAGAGCTAGCACGTAAGTTGAACCTACAACAAAGAAAATATATGTTATGTGGTTGGGCTGGTAGTGTAAAACCATACAAAAACCAGCAGGAACATAGCGTGCTTGAACTGCATACACAGACAGACAGCAGAAAGAGAACAGAGAATCAAGAAAATCACTGCATCCATTACATTCTCTAAAAAACAAGAGAACCCCTCTATTTAAAACAATATGAAAGGAGACAGCATTTAAGACGGGTAGTTGGCTAGTATACGAAATAAGCAATTAATACCTTACCTAACTAAGTGAACTAAGAGCTACGATATGTACACTAACAAGTAGAGTATTATCACTCTAGTCTACCCCCACAAACAGCATGGTATGAGGCTGGGCAGATTTGGTGGAATCCATGCCCCTCAGAACTGGCACCTAACCAAAGAAAATCTGCATTTTTGCGGTGCACCGCCAACCACAAGGCTTGTTTCTTGAAGCAATTTCAAAAACAAATAAAGAAATAAAAATAAAATTACAATTGAGTGAAAAAGAAAGACATGGATGTAGAAACCAAATGCAAACGAAATTGCAATTGAGTGAAAAATAATGGTTGTAGAAACCAAATGCCAGCACATCCAGACAAAGAAGATATGGTTCAGTGGTAACAACAACATGTCATGACTTGCAAAACAATTACAATCACGATTATCCGTCGGACCTCGGATCTAACCCGTAGGAAGTTAATATGATGTAATATGCAAAATCCCAACCCAAAAATATACCTGACGCGAATGGTGGCCGCTCAGCACGATGCTCTTAATCTGCACTTTCTCGGTCTCATCCTCATCCTCGGGAATAACATCCAGAGTACCCCGTCTATGTGGCTTCCGCCTAGAGACGAGCTGCACGGTCTTCGTCAAAATAATTGGCGAGCCACCACAGCATCCGGCCACATAAACCTCAAGAGAAGGAGGACCCGACGAGAAATCCTGCTGCTGCTGCTTACCCACTTTACCAAAAGGGCAACCACCGGGTCCTATGGCCGAGCTGCAATCCATACCCCATATTTCCTTAACCCCCTGATGATCAGGTCCCTGTTCCAGCCTCTCCAGAGCCCCACAGAGCAGCAGGGTTTCTTCATCATAACAGACTTCAAAATCCAGAGTCCCCGTGGTTCGAACGTTGTCCGTGCTCACATAAGTGGCCTCGGCTGATTCTTTGTCGACCCTGTCCCTGCGTAGGGTGAGGGACACGGATTCCGCTGGCGGGATCCTGGTTCCATTGATCTCCAGCGCAACCCCGACGGTCCTGTGGTGGTGCCGCAGGGTCAGGGACTGCGGGGCTCCTTCCAGAGGGCACGAACTCACCCGGACATAGAAGAGGCGAACCTCGAACCATCCTCGGGCTCCCGATGGGGGCGCAGCGGGTTTCTTCTTCAGGTGCGCAACGGCCCTTGGAACCGCAGGCTGACCCTGGCCATGGGTGCCCTTGTTCATCTCCTCGTACCAGTCCATGCCCTGGTAACCCTCATGCGAATGATGAATCCAGTCGATCGTTCGGCTTTTGCTGAATCTCACGCTGCAAACATTCGATCGCGGATCTCAAACTCAAGAGAAGGATTTCTACGAAATTCTCAGAGTAAATTGCAAGCGACTTCGATTTTATTAAGGACTCCAAATTCCGATAAAATCGGATTTAATTTTAATTTTTTCATTACCCAAAGTCAAAAGTTCTCACCCAACGGTATCCATATTGTTATAACGTCCTCCCCTTTCCCTTCACCTCCCTAGGCACCACTGTTTACCGTAAACCCTTGGTAGGAAGCTTTGGAATATCTAAGTGCCACGTGGATGTTGTGTTATAGTCTGTGGCCCATGGGCTTGTCATAAGGGGGCATGGTAGTCTTTTGGCTTTAGTCAAGGTCATTTTGGACACAGACATGCATGAATGAAACGATAAAATCGTACCAAAGGTTAGTAACAGAGCACACCATGCCATGTGAAGGGTCTAGAAAGGGATTAGGAGACTTAGTCACAACACTAGTTAAAGAGAGCACACCATGCCATGTGAAAGAGATCTAGGAAGGGTTTAGGGGATTTAATCACAACCCTATGGAAATAAATGTTTGCATGTGAATGCCTTTGATTTGAGTGCAATCTTGAGTATGTTTACATTTTTATCATCTAATCAGGTAATTATTACATTGAAGTGAGTGTTTTATAATTTTATTATAATTTTATCATTTGACATAGTGAGTATTACATCTCACTATTGAAGTGTGCAATGTTTATGATGGATTTTAGGGATAGTAGAATAGGAAGAAGTCTAAAATTTTGATGATTTTGGTTTTGGGATGGGTTTTTGGTCCGTTGTCCTAGCCATGTTCGTGACTAGGGGCTTTCAGGGAAGTAAGAATAGGAGAGCACTCATCTTGGGGTGGGCTTCCTACTTATATGCTTTCAATAGTTATCTGCTCTGCACTTGGCTACCCAGCGTTTACCGTGGGCATGATAACTGGTACACCAGAGGTGCGTCCTTCCTGAGAATTTGAGGGTTTTTTTTAGAAATTTTAATTTTGTGATATTTAAATCATAATTATGAATTCATAAATAGATTCAACATCCTCAAAAATCTCAGGGTATCCATATTTTTGGTATTTAAACATTATTATTTGGAATTTTAAGAATTTGTTCAAAATTTTAGTCATGTCACCGAAAAAAAACAGTTAAGAATGGTTGAAATTGTTGGACGTTTAGACTACATATTAATTGTGATTTTAGATATAACTAGCATAGATCCATCTTAAACTTGGATCTACAAGTGTCGAGAGGGATCTAACACGGAATTTTTAATTACTATTAAATTTGGTTTTAACTTTTTATTTTATGAGCCAACATGAATTTATTTATTTTTTATTTTGTGTAGTGTTACTTTAAGTATGTGACAACATCTCCCCCCATACTAGGTTGTAGAGAACTTCACTATTCTTAGTGCAATGAGATAATATTTTTAATAACTTCGTATAAATTAAATGTATTGATATGTATATTATGTATGATATGAAGCATAGAAAGATGTCCTCGTCTCTTTTTCTTGCTTTCTTTTACAACATTGCATTTATTTTACATCGATAATAAAGTATCATCAAATTCAAACAAGAACCACGAGGTGGCAATGTCACCACAACTGCTAATAACAAATGATATGTGATAGAAGCTATAGTAATATGATACTTTTGCTACAAAATTGCAAAAAATAATAATAAATCTTTTGGCACAAAATTACTTAGACATCGAACCTCAGTTTCTTGTAATATATAAGATAACGAATTACCAATGTTGACTTATTACCAAATGAAAATAATGACAAATGAGGGCTGCACTAATTAGTAATCTCTTTATTCACCTACTTATTTAATCATATCATTTGATGTGAGAAAACTCTATTAAAAGAAAGAGAAAACAGGCATATAAAGTTGTAGGTGTTTCTTTTGTACTTGCATTATTCATTGTGTATGTCATTTTGTCATTGTATTAAAAGAATCGCCTTTTGATTTTGGCACTTCACCTATTTGAATCACACTATATTTTTTATTTATATTATGCTATATTAGACTGAATTGAAATCAAATTAACTTTTTTTTCACAATAAAAAAAAAACTATACTTTGAATTATCGAAAGTATAAGTACAAATAGACCGAAGGAAAGTATGCTCCATCCCAACAAAAGAAATTGTGTAGGACAGATAATATAAGACATAGAAACATAGTGATCATGATGAAGACACTCAAAAACTACTACCAACCAACCGATGCCCCAACTCCAAGGCATGAACACTTCCAAAGAAATATGAGGAAAAAAGACAATAAAACCAAATGAGTAAAAACAACATTAAGGAGGAAATCAAATTAACTTTATATGCTGTTAGTGTCTCAGATTTTTAATGTTGTTGATATGATATTTATAATAATGATTTCATTTCTAAACTATGATCTAACTAAACATTGAATGATCGTAAGTTAACTGTGAATTACTGTATGGAGTTTTTGTGATATAAAGAATCAACATCAAACTCTACACAAAGTTATTAAAATAAACTTAATAATTAAAAATATTTATTAACATTGAATTATTCTCCTATAATGTAGTTTAGCTTAGCAAAATATGCGTATGCCCTTAAAGTGAGTAAAAGCATAGTAATTTGAAAGATGTTACCTAGATTATTACATTTTCTATGCTTGTTCGCTCAAACTTTATGAAGTTCCTCTTAGTGAGGAGATATGGTTTGAGGGGTATTGTCACATCAATCATATAAATTCTTCCCTTTTCCTTATGATCAATTTGTGGTTGAAACAGGATGTTTCCACATGACCATGTTCTTAACCACGTGGTATTGCTAGGTGTTCCAAACAAAAGTAAACATTGGGCAATAGCATAAGCCCCAAAAGAGTAAAAAGTGGCGTTGTTGGGTTAGCATGGTTGGTTGATGTTGCTCTATAACGTCCAAGGATGAGCATAACCCATCACCATCATCCATAGTCATTGAAGCATGCAAACCCGCTAAGCCTGATTAACTATCAACTAATCAAACAACAATGAGTGTTATTATTACCACTCACATGTATGTATAATTGTCAATAAATAATTAGAATATTGGAACAAAAGCAAAAGCGAGATGCATGATAAACGCAACACAAACGACCACTCTATGACTATGCATCCATAGCCACCACTCTTATGCTCATGATAATCTTCGAGAGTCGTTCACACGTGACTAAGAGGTCGAGAGGGATTGAACCGCAACAGGCAAGGATGAGGACCACAAAACAAAACTACAATAAAGGAGACACGGAAAAGATCACACACACCATCCTACTTAACAGATAACTAATCAAAACCACTTCAATTGATTTTGAGACTAATCTCAACAATTATTAACCAATAGAAAATCAAATAAATAAATTAACTATACCAAAATTATAAACTAAAAAAAATTAACTTGCATACTATAAAATTAATAAAAATACTTAATTTATATAACATATAAATAAATCTAATCTTTTTACATGCTCAAAAAATATCATCATAACTTGTTCATAATCAAATTATACTTAATACTTAATGTATACACCACAAACCTCCTCTTGCAATGAGTATAGACGAAACATGTCTTAAACCTAACCTCCCATAATATGATGGACCCAAAAAGGTTGATCAAACCCTCACACGGTATAACTCTTTCACAAAACAAACATTTCTCTAATAATAATAATAAAAACAATGTTGCATTCTAATTAATAATACATACAATATTATATTCTAAATTAATAGAACAAACATATTACATACTAAATGGACTAGTACATGTTATATTCATTTACCTACATCTTCTATATTCATATGTCCACATTCATAATTAAAAAAATTACCTTAAATTATTTAAATTAAAAAATACCATAATTCATCTCAATTGTCTTTATGAAATATAATTTTAATTACTAATTACCTTAGTTTATTTAAATTATCTTATATAAGAATCATATCTGGACAAAACATACACCTTTTATTTCTATTTTAATATAATATCTCTTTCACATTAAATCCTAGAATGCATTTTGCAACCTAATCCAAAACAATATTATGTGGTTTGTAAAGTTAGGAACTTAGGAAGGGAAGGCCCCACTTTTGCATGTGACATGAAAAAGGCCCTATATGATAGGGTAGTTAGCTTTATATGTGTGCCCAACCATAAAAAAATATCTAAGTATTATAATAACCTCTAAAAGTTCGAAGGCGCATATTCTTGCATTGGCAAGTTGCATCTGGCAATGGACATTAGTCCATATCACATAGAGATCCCGTCACAAGTTCTTGACATGCCTCTAACCTTTGACCAATTCTAAACGACAGATATAAATATTAATAACATAAGAAATGACAAACATTATATCAGGCTCATACCAATTCTAAACAACAGATATAAATATTAATAACAGAAGAAATGACATACATTATATGAGGCTCATACATTTTGACAGCTTTTCGATGCAAGGAGACCACTCAAGTCGTTGTATTGAGGAGTGTATACATTTCGATATACACGACATTGAGAATGTGGAGGTGTTGCATGTACATTTTGTTTTATATATTCATTAAATATGGTAGTGTAAGATATATTTTTGTTGGGAAAATTTATGGTTGAAATTAAATATGGTGTTGTAAGGTATATTTTTTTGTTGGAAAATTTTATGGTTGAAATTTAGTTATGGGTTAATTTTAAATATGGTGTTGTAAGGTATAGTGTTTTGTTGAAAAATTTTATGGTTGAAATTTAGCTATGGGTTTATTTTTTATATTTTAAAAAAAAGATTTATTATTATTTTTTAAATGATATGTTTAAATTTTATAGGATAAAAATATTTTATTATGTTGATAGACGTTTTTATTTGAGATTTTGGGGTAGATTATTGCTTATATACTTTTCCAAGATTGCATGAAGATGAGACAAGTGTACTGTCGAGATTGATTATACAACAGTTGCTCAAAATTTGAAATAAACACACACACACACACACACACACACACACACATATATATAACCATTAGTTGATGCATGGATAACCCGTAGCTATTGAATAGATAACCAATAGTTCATGGCAGATAAAAAATAATATAAAAAATAACTGATGGTTGATAAATGGATAACTTATAGTTGATGCGTGAATGCATGGATAATGTGTAATTTGGGGTAGAAGGGTAGTTGACCCATGGATAACGTATAATTTGATGGTACTTAATTTGTGGTATATCGATGTTCACCAACCACAAATTAAGTGGTTGTGCTAGTTCTAAACATCGGTCAAATTGTCTAGAAAATGTATAAAAACACTAGTAATTTGAATATTTAAAAAAAAAAATATTTTATGGCTCGGAAATTTTAAATGGAGTAAGATTCGTCAAAGTTTCTACACTTTAAAAAAATTATGGTTCCTTAAGATTTTCTTTGAACTTTGTCATGAGTGATAAAAGAGTGTATCTGTTAAATATGCATTATAGGAGGTGTAAGCATTGTATATGGTATAGTGTATATTTCGATGTATATATTAAGTATTATATTGTGAAATTTGATTAATTTAGCATTGCTTAAAGTTTGTCGAATCTCACACTGTAGACATTGTTTCACAAATTTTAGATGAAGAAGATGGAGTTCTATAGAGTTTTCAAAGTAATTTTCAAGTGTTGGGTGATTTTTTATAAAGACTCCAAATTTTAATTAAATGAATTCAATTTCATCACTTTTGAAAGTCAACAATTCTCCCTTGATGGTGCCTAAATACTTATAACCATATTCCCCCTTTCCCTTCCCCTACGTGGACATTGTCGTGTTTTGGAAATGATGGTGGTAAACTCTAGCTATGATGCTTTAGAATTATGAGTGCCATGTGAACAACTCTGACATTGGATGGCATGTTGTCTTTCCATAGGAGGCATGGTCCTTATTGGCACAATCTCAACACAACTCAAATCCACACAACATCATACCAACAAAACCCAAGATATTGACCCGAAACAGTTTTAGCCCTTTCGACAACACCTGCAGAGCAGATGAAGTCTCACCCGAAGTACATATGGGGACTACAAGAACTAGGTTTTTGTAGTAATGAAGGGGAGATTCGCCATACAATACAGGCAGAGCTTCAATAGAACTAACTTCGACAGATCAATAACCACGACAGAGATTTTCATATTCATCTATGATATTTAAGTAACATCACGACATCATATATATTCATTTAGTTATTATTTCATCCATTCATCACTTATATCTACCAATTTATGCATTAGGAAACAATTGAAAAATCAACACACATCAAAGACAATGGACACCAGATATTTTAATGTGGAAACCTAAGATGAGAAAAATGACAAAAGTGCTCATTAGTAATAAAAAGTTGCAGCTCGAACACTTAAGTTTGGGCACATAGCCTATAGACATCTACTCAAAACTTCATTACAACAAATATACACACACATCCTGCAGATTGATCCTCATCCTTGTGACTCTAGCTTAGCTTAGACTTTAACAAAACAATACACTTCTTCATCAAGATACAAAAGCTATGATTCTCTCTCAAAAATCCCAACCCATTACATATATATAGGCCCATTGATGGCCTTTTCCCCCGCACCCACTACCTGATCCCATAAATATAAGTGGACAAAATTCCTAATTGCCTAACCAACATTTCGGTTGGACTTCGTCAAAACAACTGATTTTCCTTAATCTCCAGTTGAAAATTTGGAGCTTACCACTTTGTCTAACCACTTCATCATAACTATGTTCATACTTTGACCGCTTTCTCAAAACTAGTACCCAAATATCCCAAACTTTACCTAGGGCCAATAAGGCCCCGACACTCACATGTGGCTCATCTTGAGCCACTTTACATTGAAGATACAAGCATGTTGAGTTTCAACTGGAAGTCTTGATCAATTTTATTTACATATTTGAACCGTCTCTGCACATCTTCCTTTAACTTACTAACTTCATCAATAACCTCATAAGTGATGTGCTTTGAACTGGACACCAAGGCAACTAACAGAGCCTACTTAATCTACAAATAGTTTAGGCCAATAGACTCAAAGACTCGTTCAACTTTTGTTTATGGTTCTTCGACCCACTCTATCCTTTGTTGTTGCTACACCCTCAGCTTGTTAATCTATCATTGCAATTCTTTATTTTTGGCAGCCTTTCTCATCCTCTCGACTAATGGTAGAGTCTTAAGCAAACTCTACATATTATCCATACTCTCTTGATTTGTTTCAAGTTTAGATGTAATGTCTTGCAGCTCTGCATCCTCCAACAAGGCTCTTCAAGACTAAGAAACATCCTCATAGACCTTTGCATAATATGTCTCGGCTTACTTAATTTCTTGTACGACCTCATGAACTTCTTTATGTCATTGTTCAATCACTTTAGAAGGTGTGTTGGGAACTAACTTAGCTTCCAATTCTTCAATCTTCTTACGAAAGTCGGTGATGAGTTCCCCTAGTTGCAATATCTTGGATTTAGGACCATTTCCTTGACAATTGTTGCTTTCAGGACACCGTGACAGGTAACATCAATGGCATCTTCCAACCTATGCCTATTCTGACGTAGTTGTTCCTTCTGCTATCAAAGTTCTGCTTACTATGTTTCCAAAGCAGTAGCCTAGCTTATAAATTGTTTCATCTTACTATACACAAACTCCTCTTGGGTCTTGATTTCTTATGCAACCTTATACTAAATGTTGTCTAACATGAACATCGACAAAATAGATATGTCCATGTCAATGAAACCCATATTGTGTATTACAGCATTCATTTCTAGAATGCCAACGTTCGAGGATGGGGGGACTATCTCAGCTCTCTGATCCTTCGTTAAAGTTGTAACTTTTGTTGGTCGCTCTTCAGTTGGTCCAGCCTCTAACTATCTGAGTTCCTATTGCTGAGCGGCTTTGACCAGAGCAAATGCAATGGGAACCTCTATAATAGCTTTTCATAGTACTTGGAGGAGGTCAGTCACACCCCAAAAAAGCTTTATATTCCTTTCATCTACCTGCTTCCTAGTTCCTTCAGTGACATTAGCAATCCTACTAAACAACATGTTAAAGTCATCGTCAGTTAATCATGCTAATGTGGTTTCTTTGACAACTTTCTTCTTTTTCTTCCCCTTCTTCGCCAATTCGGTAGCTTTACGCATTTCCCCTAATTCCAGTTTTATTAGGGTGGCACTAGATTCTTGGTCACCGCCATGATGAGAACCTGGTGGGTTCTCAGCTCCTTCATCATGTTTCCCACTATGGTGTGCCCCAAAGGTACCTTCCTGTCGGTGTTTTATTTTAGAGGAGAGTTGATCATCTGCGATAGGTTCTTTCCACTCCGTTTCCCATTCTTGAACAAATGCATCAATTTCTCCTTTAGTTAATTTAAATGGCATTGTTAAGCATTGGATTTGTGGGTCCCGCCTCGCCTGAAGGTAAATATGTTGGGGCCCCACTGTAAATCTCATGATATTATGGTATCTTGCCACAGTGGAAGCCTCCAACCATGGGATTCCCGACATTATGTCAGAGTGCATCATCATGCATATAGAACTCAACATTATTGTCAATTTTCCTCCTCCTTGTTTCAGAAAACCAAATATTGGTGTACCTTGCTCCATGGCAAGGGGCCAACACATCCATCCCTTGATAATTTGGTGGCTCTATCCAGACCATAAAATAAATTAAAATCAACAACCAAGAATAAGTAAATGGGTTATCTTTCTCTTGGGCGTCGAAACAATCATCCATAATCTCATTCAAGAGAAATGTTTCCCAATTCATTTGGACCCTTGCATCACGCTACTCGGCCACAACTATAACTCCCATAGTTTCCTGGTTTGGTCGCATCTTCTGCAAAAGTTTGATTTCCTAAGCTCGCCACAAATATGAAATCTTGATCATTAATGGAGGCAATGTTGAACCCCCTCTTGTCCCTCATCATATTTTATTTATCTTTCATCCTCATGGCCATGTCTTTATGTTTTTTCTTTCCAACGAAGAACTACGTCAGGTCCACCCCGGCCTTGTGAAACCCAGTGATTTGGGCAATAAAATCAACATCCACAGACACTTTGGTGTCCAACCACATACACCCACCATGAAAACATACTAGCAATTGTTTAACACATGGATTGACTTATGCAATCAACCTGAAGTGGGGTAAGTTCATCAAAGAAAGGATCCCTGACCTCTGAAATCCCATGTCCCACTCCATAGGCACCAACTCTATCAGTCCACCCTCTGTGAGGGAGACAATCTCCATGTAGTTCTACAATTTGAATTCAAGGTACTTCATCAAATCATGGTTAGTAAATGATTGCTTCTGAAGACTAGGAAAAATGTTCCCTAACACACGAACACCTTTTGAGATAACAAGTATGACCAACAAATACCTAGTATTCTTCTTCATTTGAATACGGGGTGCATCCATCTTTCGCGGTGGAATGTACCCAGGTAGTGTCGTCACAAATCCTAATATAGAGGCCCGAGTATCATGGGTAGCCTTTGTGCATCCCTCTAGATTCACTGAACGATTCGACGTTCTCTTCTTCTTTGGGGGATTCATGGGAACTTGCACCGAAGCAACTTCTCGTTGTTCTTTGACAATTTTAATAACATGCAAGGCTTCGACAACACATCCCTGGACAATACTTGTGCTAGATAAGTTGATTTCCATGGCTACAATTCATTGGTAATTTGATTAAGCTTCAGGCAACTGTAATAACTCTAACTTTCTCTGCACTCTTCAACTACTTAACACAATGAGTTCGAATGGACAACGAACTGCCTTTTTGAATTTATTAACGCACACTGCTATCATGTCCAATCATGTGTGTAATGAATATGACTAGATCTTGGCAGTGATTACGAAGGTGGTGTCCAACCTGTTCACACACTCGAGTCTTTTTTGGTTATTTATGACAAAATTCCATTAACAGCACTAGTACTTCCTTCATAAAAGCATATATTTAATATGCATTGATTGTGGACTTGATGGGTCAGAACACCGTAGAAACAAACAATGACATGATACAAGCCCCAACGAGTCACGCACTTCGATAGCATGAAACTTCTCCTGATATCAATGTGTGGGATAGTACCCTAACTAATTATGACAAATGAATACTTTGAAAAACATACCTCATCAATACTTTGACATATATATAAGACTTCGACACAAAATAAAAGGTGGGGTTTCCAAAAAAAATTAGGCACAAAATTTTCAACTGAGGGAAGGGATGCTCGGTTATCCTTATAAGGTTTTAGCCGACACTTGTTAACTAATCCTTAAAGGGGATCTCCATTTAACTTTTGTAATTGAATTGTCCCCCCCCCCCCCACCTTAGTGATAAAGTTGACAATATACAATCCCTACCAGTGTGTTCGAAGCTTACCAGGACATTTCAAAAAAATTTTATTGTAGAGAATTAGATCCCCTCGCTGGAAATGTTTCTTCTTTATATGTCTATCAAGCCAAGCCTTCTCCCGTTCTTTCTGGACTTGTTGTTGGGATCTAGAAATTATTATTTTAACTAAAGTCACTGCGACATCCTTTCCTCAACCTCACCAATATCAGACATACCGGTGAAAGCATCTATCCTCAAGCTGGGCACAATGTATTACAGGGGCATAACAACATCTTTCCCATAGACTAACCTGAATGGAATTTGACCTGCCAACTTCTTGCAGATTGTTCGATAAGCCCATAATAGTGCAGGGATTTTTAAGTCCCAATCATCATAGTTTACATTACATACTTTAGTTAGAGCATTTTACATAATCTTGTTAAAGGCTTCAATAATACCATTTTCATGTGGATGATAAGGAGTCCTCTTCCTATGATGTATATGAAATTCTTTTGTAAGTCCCTTAATAGTTTTATTAACAAAATTAGTACCTTGGTCACTTAAGATTACTCTTGGACATCCAAACCTGGTAACCACGTTCTCGAACAAACTTCCTTGAAGCAATCGCAGCAATACAATCTTTCATAACAGTTGCCTAATCCCATATAGTTTAAAGTTTCTCGCAACAATGATGTATCTAGAAATCGTTCTCTTACTTGGTGAGCTGATGGGTCCCACAAAATCCACATCCCACTTATCAAATGCATGTAATGTTACCTGTGGTACTAAAGACATTTTATCACCTCGTGATGGATTTCCATTCCTCTAACAAATGTCGCAGCTCTTGCAATACTCATATGCATCCCAATGCAAGGTAGGCCACCACAACCGAACCATAGTATCTTATGTGCAATTGCTTTCCCTGCATGGTCGCCTCTTGCCACCCCATCATGAGATTCTGTTAAGATCATTGGTCGCTCTTGCTCTAAGACACATCGACGTATGATATCATTAGGTCCCATCTTATACAACGAACCAACTATCAATTGGAAATCCACAGATTTAACAACTAATTTATTCTTTTGTACTGTATTATATCCATTTGGTGTTTTTCATTTAGTCAAAAAATATATGATATCTTCATAATATTCATCGACCATACTTACTGCAAAAAATTGTGCATCTGGAAGGTCATCATCTAGGTTGGTCGACTATTCCCTTGTTTCCAACTATGATAGGTGATCAAGTCTAGCATTCATCTTCCCTAGATTAACAATAATTTCAAAATTAAACTCTTGGAAGAGAAGGATCCATCAGCAAATTTCCACCCCTAAAACTGGCTTATTAACGAAGTACTTCAAAGAAAAATGTTCTGTGAACATTTTGAAATGGTCACCCAGTAAATAATGTTGAAACTTATATAACACATAAACCATGGCAAGTCCTTCTCTCTCTATCATAGTGTAGTTATTTTTTTCTGTTGACATCTTCCTACTAAAAAATGCAATTGGGTGGTGAGTAGACCCCTCACTTGGTTGTATAAGCACCACACCGAGAGCAATTGATGATGCATCGACATGGACATTAAATTCTTTACGCCAATCTAGAAAAACCAGAATTAGAGTTGACACCATTTTTTCTCTTAGCATGTAGAGGCTCTTCTGACACTCTTCATTCCATTGGAGCTTTGCATATTTTTAACAAATTCTCCATTGTAGTCGTGATTTCAACATATCCTCTAATGAACTTATGGTAGTATCCTATGTGACCCAATGCAGTTCGTAGTTGTTTAACTGAAGTTGGTGGAGGTAAGTCTAGTATGATAGCGATCTTTGTCGAATCCATCAACATCCCTTCTTTGCAAACAACATGACCCAAAAGTATACCAAATGATGCACAAAAAAAACATTTCTTCAAATTTAAAGAGATATAGAATTGTCTACGGTGTTCTAACATTTATATGAGGCTTTCAATGTGATTTTAAATCAACACATACACTGTCTAGTCATCGAAGTATACTTCTAGAAATTTATGAATGAATTCCTTAAAGGCAACAACAACTATCCTGGAAAGAATAGCGGGATCATTCTTAAGACCAAAAGGAATTACAGTATACTAGAAGTAGCCCCACTCTGTCGCAAAGGTGGTTTTATGTCGATCTTCTTTATCAATTCGAATTTGATGGTATCTTTAGAACCCATCAGTAAAGGAATGTACTTCATATCCTCCCACTCTTTAGTGCCTCGTTTGTGAATGGCATCGGAAAAGTATCAAGCAGGCATACATCATTCAATTTTCATAAGTTGACACAAGTGCAAACTTCGCTAGTCATCTTATCTTGAACAACAATGGGACTAATCTTCTTTAATTCTTCTACAGGCTTGATAATACCTTCATTCAACATTTTGTCAAGCTATCCTCTTAATTTTTCTTTGTATCTTAGATTCAGCTTGTATGGTCTCTTCTTTACTAGTTTAGCATTTGGATTCAAGGGAATCTTTATTTCCCCCAAGTCTCCAACAATTCCCTTCATCTCAAAAAACTTTGTAGGAAACATATCTTGGAATTCATGCAATAAGGATGTAATATTTCCTACGGTCTCATCATCCCAATAGTCACCAATATTTGCAAACTTAGGATTATCATGGTAGCCAATATTTATCTTTTTAATCTTCAATGGCTTAAAAAAAATCAGATGACATGCCAAGTCCCTCTAGTGCTCGACTTTCCTATGATTATGGAATATGTATATCTATGGGTTCATCATCGTCTGGCTCTTCGAAAATGTTGTAGCACTTTGTTAATTTTTGAATGGTCACAGTACACTGTGGTAAACTCGAGACTGGTACTGATATTTCTTAAAAAAAATAGCTTTAATCACTTGCAGGGTTGCGTCCACTATTGGACTTTCATCTCCGTAACTAAAATTATGGAAGAATCTTTGGGCCATATCATCCCATTCTGCAGTTCCTCATCATAATTCAAGCGACATATATTAATTTCTTGGCATCGCATCCAATGTGTGTATGAATATATGCACCCATTCCTGCTTTAGTATGGCTTTCCACCTCATTGGACTAGCCTTCAGGGCCACATCCAAGAACAATAGTCATTGTTGTTTTGGCACCTTAATTTCAAACTCGAAAAGAAATGTATCAAGATTATGCAATCCTTCATAAGTGGGAGTGTTACATACCTTTGTCCCAACCCATTGCATGGATTTTGTAATTCGAGCACACTTCCATTAAAGCCTCACGCAACCAGCTCTGTCAATTTTCCATTGCTTCCCCTGAATACGACAAACACGAGCTAACACTTCACGAATTCAACATACCATTGGTTGTCGAATTGATGCAATCATCAACTACGGATGAAATATTATAGATATTATCCAGCTCTCCCTCATGATATTCTCCTCATATAGGTTCCACGTACCACTTCCCTTCCAACGGGTCCAATGATGCAACTACACTCATCTCTGAATCTTTTAAGGACAATATCCTCTTTTTGAAATTAACAACGGTCTAATTTTCAATATCCCATTCGATACCCAAGAGTGTAGGGTACATATTGGTCTCATTGACAAGTACGTAGCCCATCCACTTCGATAGGGACTCTTGCTAGCCATCCAAATGGTATAACTTTCAAAATATTTTCCAACTGAAGTTGCACTGGAGACCACATTAGTTTGGGCTTACCATACTTTCCATCACTTACTTAGTTATAATATCAACATTTGAACCCATATCTAATATAATAAATTCCATATCATAATCCCCTATTTGTGCATTCATTCACAACTCTCTTCCATACTTCCTTCTCTTATGAATACGATTAACAAATTTGTCCTTTCTAGCCTCATCTTGTGTTCCATCTAATAATGTATGCAACTCTACTACAACTTGTTCATATTTAATTAAAGCTAAACAACTTTTCAAGAAATTTCACAGGACACTCACCTTTCCATGCGAGTTTTCTAGCAAAGAGCGGTCAAACTGAGGTGGCATGTTGTAGACATGCCCTTCGTTAAATACTGGTGGAATAGCATAAGTTGAATCTCCATTATCTCTTCCCATAAATTCATTATGGGCTTCAAAGAAGTCCCCTTTATCTTTTTGTACATCAAATGGTACATGTTGTTGTGTAACTAGTCAGATCCTTATGTCCTACAAATGGCTCACTTTATCTTCTCTTGTCACAACTCCTCCTTTGGTAATTATAGTGATAGTCAGTGGCTTATCTCGTGGCTCAGTTGTAAGGTTTGTATTATGGATTTGATTCTGGTTCTGACTTGTTTTCGCCTACCACTTCGTAATGAGTCGAGGACAATCTTCAATAGTGTGATCCAGTGATTTACAATAGGAACACGTCGAAATAAGATTCTAGCAGTCTCTGGCATAATGTCATGGCTAGCTACAGTTATAACATATTAAATGACCTCTACCTCAACCTAATCCTTCTCGTCTGCAACCACGAAATCCACTCGTTGGATGATTAAACTGTGCATTTCCTCTTTTAGATTGAACTTGCTCATCTCCCTTCATCAAATAAGTATCAAGTGTACACTCTTGGAGCAAATGATATGATCGACAATCCTTCTCATCATGCCCGACAGATCAACAAAACTTACAATATAGGCTATGAGGGGTGCTTACTATTTTCTAAAGATATAAACATTCTTTTGATCGATGACCTCTAGTTTGGAAAACTTTGCACCATGGTACACCTGACTGAATGAGTGGATTTGGTGCTCCAGCAGCCAAATACATGTGAAAGTATGGAGATTGATCTTTATGATGTCCTTATGTTTTACATCTAGTGTGCCAGATCCCTTTACGGACTTCCTTCCCCTTCTTTATATCTTGAATTTGTAGTGATAGATTAGCCATCTGCGACTGGATATAAACCATCTTGACACCAATTTCTCTGATTGGTGACACTTTCAAATTCATGGAAATCTATAATGCTTCGAATTGAGATACAATATTTTTTTCATCAATGGTAGTTATATATGTCGTAATAATGCAGGTATAAACCATTCTATGTATTGTACATTTGACATTTGGAAGCTTACCTTGGCCATCAAAATCTTGAACCTCTGGTCGAAGACCCATACAGATTCAGTTGATGACTGCTTGATCTCCTTCAATTCTATGATACATTGTGACTCAAACTCCGACTTCTTAAACTCATATGTCTACCCAACCTTGATCACAACTAATGTATTTTGAGGAGTTCCCTTAGCAACAAGAAAACAACTTCATATACTGGTCCAATTTCCAACACCTAAATGTCATGATCATTTGGTCCCTGTTAATAGCCTCATCTTGAACTTATTAAACAGTCCACACTGCTTCGCTGAGGAACCAATGTTGCTATGGATCCTATGATCCAATCCATTTAAACATAGGAAACTTCATATCATCCCAGACATTATATGCCTCCAGGGTACTAACGGACTTGAACTTATAGTACCACTGCTAGGAACTTTATTGTTTGGTGTACCACTTTTTCTGACTACTACTATTCTAGTTGGCTTGAAAACACGGTGACAAACTATTAGGTCTTACCTCTGTCTCTGGATATGTATATGGTGTCGTGGGTATGTCGCAACCTTGGGCCTGGTGTAGATCAAGAACTTCTTCCTATTATGAAATAACCTAGTATTATTTTTCTTCTTCACAAGACTCCTCGCCAAGTTGTGGTACTGGTTCGTAGTCTCCCATTCCGACCACACTAAAAATCTCTCTCTTTGTCGTAGTCCTTCTCCTCTTGTTTGACCGAAATATCTTCCCACTCCTCAAGAACCCACACTCTTCGTCAAACTTTCTTAATTATCTCCGGATCATCTCAACTTATTCTACACATTCTCCACAGACCTTCCTCCATTTGAACCATTCCCACCGCACACAATCACTTTACTCATTGGATTTCGTTCTCAAGACCCCTTTTTCACATAACAACATATTAATCCACAAATTCAAGGAGTTCAAACACCTACCTCATGGACCTCTAAATAACTCCCTCTTTGCTTCGTTGTATGGTTTGATAGTATCTACAACAAACTTAGTGATATATCCCTATTGGATACTATCAATCCAATAGTCGAAAGCCTGTGATATGCACACAATCACTTTACTCATTGGATTTCGTTCTCAAGACCCCTTTTTCACATAACAACATATTAATCCACAAATTCAAGGAGTTCAAACACCTACCTCATGGACCTCTAAATAACTCCCTCCTTGCTTCATTGTATGGTTTGATAGTATCTACAACAAACTTAGTGATATATCCCTATTGGATACTATCAATCCAATAGTCGAAAGCCTGTGATATCTTACTATTCACACACTTCAGTTGTTGGATCAACTGAGATATCCAACTCTTAGGTTCACCCCCTTAGAAGTTCATCTTTTGGAATGTCAACCTTAACAACAACTCATTCAACTAAAAATGAAAATCGCAAAAAAAAAAATTCATGGATATCAAAATAGACATACTTACCCAACCACTATTTTGGATTCAGTTGCGGATCTTTATTTTCTTCTTCAACAAACTCCTTTGTCTTATGATCTAGCCACGCCTCGATCTCAGGCTTCAATGGATGCCACATAAACATATCTTCTTCACAGTGATCTAGGTCATGGCAATGAATCCATTTGTTGGCATAATCTTAACAAAACCTAGGTTCACAAAAAATCATACCAACAAACCCCAAGATATCATCATGAAAGGGTTTTAGCCCTTTCAGCAACACCTACAGAGAAAATGAAGTCTCACCCAAAGTATCTATGGGGATTACAGGAACCAGGTTTCTGCAGTAATGAAGGGGAGGTTCGCCATACAATACATATAGATATTTGATAGAACTAACTTTGATAGATCAACAACTGCGACATAGATTTTCAGATTAATCTATTGTATTTAAATAAAAACACGACAACATAGATATTCATTAAATTATTATTTCATCCATTCATCACTTATATCTACCCATTGATACATTAGGAAACAATTAACAAATCAACACACATCATAGACAATAGACACCATAAATTTTAACATGGAAACCCAAGACATGAAAAACCACAAAAGCACCCCTTAGTAGTAAAGATTCATGGCTCGTATGCTTAAGTATGCGCACACAACCTATAGACATCTCCTCAAAACTTCATTACAACAGATCTACGGACGCAACATGCAGATTGATCCTCATCCTTGCGGCTCTAACTTAGCTTATACTTTGACAAAACAATATATTTTTTCGACAATGTAATGTCCCTTTTTGTATAAATTAGGAACACTATCACAAAATATTTCAATATAGGCATAAAACTTTAGATAGTGGAAGCTTTCTTTCTCAAATCCCTCACTGACAATGAATTTCAAATTGATTCCATGGTTATGAGACAACTAAGGAAGCACTAGGAGAGGGATATGGAGCTTCTGATTGTCTTGAGAAGATGATATATGTGTCTGCTTAATATTGTGTGGTTGAGGACTTTTTACAAACACTTCACATACATCCTCCTTCCGTACTTTGTCTAGTTTCAAAACTAGGAAAACTTGGAAACTAGTCTCTCTTGTCTTGTTCCAAACACCTCCATACCTTTCCAAAATTATGTGGAAGGAACCTATGGGGTTTCACACATCCTAACATACCTCAAACACTCAATGGTCAAATAAGAAAACTCCTTTTGACATTTTATTCAAGTTTGCTCAAATTTGGCCAATTTCGAGCTTTGGACTAATGAACCCAAATTGCTTCAAATGCACCCAAATGATTTCGAATTCTATATGGAGGGGATTTAGGGGTATTAGGAAATATTGATAGATATATGATACACTCAAACACTTAGTGAATACATTCATGGCTTACATTTATCAAGAGTGTGAAAGAGGAAAATACTACTAATATCGGTGTTAAAACCCCCAACTAGTCTTGGACATTTTTGGCTTCCCAAACACTGTACGAACTTCCTTGATTTATGACCATAGGCTTGGAATGGATTAAGGTCCTCATTAAAATCCAAAATGCATTATTCATAGAGATCAATAACTTGTTGTTGCCCCCTTCAAACACAGAGTGGTAAAACATAGAAATTGATTGGAAAATTGTGAACAACGAGCATGGAATTTGTTGCATAAAATATAATCAGATGCCCAAGGGGATTTCATAGAATAAAATGATCATAAATAGTAAATAATAATTTGCTTGAAAATATGCAATTAAAATTGAGAAATACTGATGTAAAATAGATGCAAAACTACTCCAAAAAGACAACATGAAAGTAGAGGGTAAACTAGCTCAAATTGATGGTTTGCTTGGAATGTTCACATAAGAGACATGGAATTTCGAGCTATGGCTCAATGTTTCTATTAAATATAGTGTTATAAATCATATATCATAGCCATGGAGTCACAAAATAATTCTCCCCAAATTTCATACAACTATGAGTGTACCACCAACACTAGAAAATGGGCATTGAGAGAAGAATGTGAGAAGATTGTGAGAAGAGATAGTGGAGAAAAATATGAGTGATAACCTTGAACTGTAGAGGGACTCAAACCAGAAGCAAAACACTTTCATTAGGATCTGATAATATTTCTGAATGGACTCTCCTCCAACCAACTTGGACAAGGAACTTTCACCTTCGAAATTGGTTCAAAGGCAGGGACGGTAGACACCCACTGTGCAAGGACAAGCTAAAGCTCTCCCAAATTGGAAAGATGCAAATGAAAAATGACCAAAAGTCTCTCTCCTTGATTGCTATAATTTTTTATTAAATTCATGTGGACTCATGAGGTTTAATTTTTCTTCGAGAAACTTACCCAACTCGATTTAATGATTGATTCCTTCACGAGACACGTGTCCTCCTCATTCTTGCACTCTTCTTTCCCCAGTTCAAATTGGGAATATTGACTGACCATAACTCCCTCTATGCACCATATTGGTGGATATTTTTAGCCCTAATATGTCAGATGTGTTATAGCTTTGTTATCAGGTCTGAATTTGTAATATTTTTCACAGATTCTTTCATCATTGTTGTCATAGATGCCATGGAATCTAGCTACAAGTGTCATAATGCATCTTCCTCTTCCTTGGGAATTACTCTTCCATTCCAATTGAACCTTCCTATATTCTTTCTATAAATATTCCTCTTCATCTCCCCCAAGTACGTTACCTCCATCTTGGACTTGAATTTGTGTGGGAATGATGCCAAGTGTAGTGGGGAATCTTTCCACATGTGGGGCCCAACCTCTTATGCACCCTCATGATCCAATTACACCTCAGTTTACTCTTTATTATTGTTTACTTGGCCCATTTAATGTGAATGTGTATGTCTAAGGTAATTTTGGGTCTAAAGCTTGGATGGCGTACAATATAGGTGATAGCGGGCATCCTTGCCTCAGACCTCTTGTGGCCTGGAAGAAGGGGGCAACTCTTCCATTGACCAGTGGAGCTATCCAAGGCTGGATGATACAGGCCTTGACCCAAGAGATAAATTCTAGAGCGAATCTGAATCTCCTCATTACCTGAAAGAGAAATGGATGGCTGACTCTATCGAAGGCATTGGCTAGGTCGAGTTTCACCACCATTCCTTTGTGTCCATTCTTCGTACTAGAGTGGATGGCCTCTTGAACAAGTCTAATGTTGTCCCATATCTTCCTGCCTTTCACGAAACCACCTTGGTTCTCCGGGATAAGGTAAGGGAGGATATATTTGAATCTGCTGGCCATAATCTTAGTGATGATTTTATATCCTATATTACACAAGGATATAGGTCGGAACCTGTCGAAAGATTTAGCTTCCTTCTCTTTGGGGATCAGAGCCAGGAAGGCAGAATTCGTGCTGCCTCCAATTTTGCTATAGTTTTGGGATTTACTGACCATTTTGAATAGATCATTTTTTATAATGTCCCAACATATTTTAATGAAATTGGCATTGTATCCATCGGGGCCAGGAGCTCTATCATCCTCCATACTGTCAACGACCAGCTTGGTTTCCTCCATTGTGATCGATTGCTTTAGTAAATCATTATCTTTATTTTTTACAGTGCTGGGAATTAGATTTATCAGGTCAACGTCTTCAATGACAGGCTGGGCCGTGAATAAGTCTTTGAAATGCCTAGACGCTTCCTCTTTAATGTCCTTGAAATTGTTGATTAGCATATCGTGAGCCTGGATCTCATGCACATAATTGAAATTTTTCCTTGCCTCAGCTTGTTTGTGGAAGAAGCCTGTGTTCATATCACCTTCTTTTAGCCATTTGTAGCGAGCTATTTGCCTCCACCACTCAGATTCTTATCTGCATGCAACGTGGAGGTTCGTCTGCAGCTTGATCTCGGTTTGAATAATAGAGTTGACCACAATTCTGTCCTCCATGTTGGCCTGGTGAGTCTCCAGCGCAAGGGCATCTTGAATTTTTTTGAGATTGGGAGATGGGATCGACTTAGCCCAAGCTTTTAGAGCTTTCTTAAGCCACCTTAATTTCTCCTCCCAAACGAAGAATGGGGATCCAGTGACTGGGGGAGACCAAGCATCCGCCACAGTCTTTAGAAAATCGGGTTGGTTGGCCCACAGTGAATTGAATCTGAAAGGTATGGGACCCAAATTCTTGTCCTTCATCATCTCAAGGAGGATAGGCTTGTGGTCCGATCCTCCAAATGGTAAGATTTTGGAAGATAGATTCAAGCCAAGGAGGAGGAAGGTGTCCTGGACCGGGAAGCGATCTAGCCTGGCTGCAATGTGCCCGGGTCCGATCCTTTTATTATTCCAAGTAAACTTTCCTGAAGAAGGTTTAATATCCATGAGATCCCATTCTAAAATGGTCTCATCAACGATTTATCTGATGGGGTCTCTGACCAGGGAGCCCCCTCTTTTTTCATCTTGGCTGAGAGTGACATTGAGATCTCCCGCAAGTATTACATTACCTTGCAAATTGCTTTTTTCCTCACGGAGGAGGTTCCAGCAAATTCTTTTTTCAGCATATGAATTGGGTGCATAAAGGTTGAAAATTCTTACCAGGATGTTAGTGTCTTTTTGCCTCAGCAGGGTGAGGATCCAACAAGAGTTGTACTTGATGTCAACAACCTCGAATTTCTTGTCATCCCAAAGAGTTCCAATGCCTCCGGATGCGCCCCTTGAACTAATTGCAGCTTTACCTCTTTTTTCCCAAAATTTCTAACTTACATAGAGAAACGCGGCTTCCTCCATCTTGGTCTCCTGGATCATAAAGATGTCCGGTTGGTGAAGAGAGATTAAATCTAGCATAAAATCTTCCTTGCTTTTGCTACCAAGACCTCTGCAGTTCTAGGAGAGGACCTTCATTACTTAATTTTGGAGGCCGAAGGCATCCCTTTCTGGGCATGCCCTTGCTGGCGGGTATTTCTCGTGTTCTTCAGCAGTTTTTATAGGGTTAGCTGGGAGCCTTGCAGCTTATCCTTATAGGTTTCCCATTCCCTTACTTCTTTCTTGGATTTCCTTCCTTTGGTTTTAGTCCTTCTTGGGGTAGTCAGTTCTATTTCCCCTTCTTCCTCTTCTTCTTCTTCTAATTCAGTTTTTTCCTCCGACTTCCCCATGCTTTCTCCTTCTTTTATCATTGTTGTACCTTCATCTTGGTATTTCCCTTGATGGTCTGATAGGGCTACTTCTAGCTCCTTACTATCTCCATTACTGGATTTCTCTTCAACATCATTGGATTCATCCCTTACATCGTTGGTTTCTTTAGTCTTGGAGGTTTCTTGAGATCCTTCAAGAGGGATAACCGTGCCTTTTTTAGAGGCCACCCTGGCTTGGGTTTTAGATTTAGATCTGTTTACCCTTTGCCATCCCTCCGCTTTGTCCTGCTAGATTTCTGGCTTTTTGGGGCAATTACGGATGAAGTGCCTGTATTCTTGGCAGCCTCTGCACTTGAGAGGGAGTTGTTCGTAGTCCAGCTTTTGGAAATGGGACCAGTTCCCCATTGTTAATTTTATAGCCTCTGGCAATCTTGCTTCTAGATCCACCTCAATCCATATGCAAGCGCAGGCGTATTGGTCCTTCGGGCTAGCCATGTCTATGTATTTTCCCAAGGCGGACCCTATAGCCTCGAGAGATTTAGGATTCCAACAGTGCATAGGGAGATTTGGTAGTCTGACCCAAACTGGCATGGCTTTGGGGGTGTCAGCCTCAGGATCGAAGTCCGGGGTCCACCCATTAAGATATAGGCCCTACAGCCCCATGAAATAGGGCCCATTCCTGAAAATTAGGTCTTTGTCTTCCTTGGATTCGAAATCGAACATAAATTAGCCCCTTCCGATGGAGTAAGATGCAACGTTTTTGGATATCAGAGGGCTCTAGTTTCTTTGAACCCAACTATCTGTAGTTTTTGGAGAGGGCCAGAACCCCGTGAATTGCCCGATCAGAGCTCGATCTGCCAGGGAGAGAGCGACCCGCATGGTTTCTTCCGGAGGAAGGGCAACCTCTGGTACATCTTCAATACATTTGACAAACTTTTGTTGGGTCCTTTTTCCCAATCTCTTGTTCTGATAGGAGATTAGTCGGTTGAAGGCCTTAGAGCGCAGATCCGGGGGCGAACCCATCGGACTGCCCCACCTGCAATCCAATCCGGTCACTCAGCACATGAGGCGTGAGGACAACCACGAATAACCAATAGAAGAGAGAGCAAATAATTCTAGCTAGGGTTCAGGGAGAATCTGCCCATGGTGGGCCCGTCCCTCTGCTCAGCTCCGTCGACCTGCAGCACCAGCGAGTAGCTCGAGGCACCTGAGTCCAAAACACGTTTAAGAGATAACCATTCAACAAGAGTGTTAATCTAAATAAACAGGTATAAAAAAAAATTATACCTTAAGATCGAGGCCTCTGGAATGTTGGTTAGTAATAAAAAATCATATTTCTCTTTCAATTGTGATGATAATTGTTGAAATATTGTAACTTCAAAGAATATTCTACTGTATTTTATTATTGTAATTTATTCGGAGATGTTTTATTCCTCTGTATGGATGTTATTATTGTATTTTATCATCATAGAGTCATGAGGTAAATCATCCTTTGTAAGTCGGGTCGATAGAACCCTCCATAAAGTAATATTATATTGTTTTGAGTCTTCCTAGTTAAGTCGATTCAGTTAAGTTTGTTGGGGCCGACCTAGTTAGTGAAAATATCAAGTGGAAGATAAAGTATAAATAGGAGTGATGCGCTCCTCATTTGGATAGACACACTCACTTTTGTAATTCACATAGGATATATATATCTGCAAGGAGAAGGAGCACTTGTTTAGGGTTTTGTCTTTGTACTTTTGATCATCTATATTGAGTAAGTTTTGCTGGGTTTTCTTCCCCTAGAGGGTTTCCTATGATAAATCTGTGTCTATATTGTGATTGTGTTTCTTTCAATGATCCTATATATACTATTGTTGTGAAATTGAATTGAATACTAATGTTATATATCTTAGCATATTGAATCTTAACATTGTTTCAGAGCTATCCTAAATAGGACAACTTTCACAAGGTGAGACTCTCTCTCTCCTCCCTCCGACAAGAAATTAGGGTTTCTGTTAATGATGGAATTTTGGAAATATGATTACATAGAAAGTTGCAATTTCGTAGGGCACATCTATTGAGCCCTAGATCAAAATTTTTGAGCGGGTAGATCTCTGGGAAATTCAAATCCTAGTTTGATTTTGGACCAAAAAACTGCAGAAAACCAGAAAACTACAAATCAGAATTTCGCAAGTTAATTTCAAGAGGTGAAAATTTGGAATCTCCAAAAACCAAGTGTACCAGTCAATTCTTCTCGGTCAAGTGCATCTCCTGGTAAGACCAGTTTTTCATTTTGAGAAATTTCATTTCTTTGTGACCTCCTTGATAAGACCATTTTGGAAGCAATGAAGACAATGATACATGGTCAAGATCTTCCAATGTATTTATGGGATGAAGCAACAAGGATGACAATTTATGTATAGAATAGATTATCACATAGTTCCCTTGGATTCAAGACTCCAGAAGAAATGTTCATAGGAAAGAAGCCTGAAGTGAGCCACCTCAAGATATTTGGTTTCCTAGTATATGTTCACATACCAAAAGAAAAAGAACTAGGTTGGACTCTCTTGGGAAGAAGGGAATATTTGTTGGATACTGTGAAGTCTCCAAAGCCTTCAAAATATACATTCCAGGATTCCATCACATGGAGATTAGTAGAGATGTAACATTTGACGAAGAAGCAACTTTTAAGAGATCCATAAAGTGCCAGCATGAAGAAGTATATGAAGAAGATGTACCTCCTAGAAATGTAGAAGCTGCACCCTCCCTCGAAGATGAAACACCAGAAGACCATGATATGCTAGAACCTCAAGAACCTACCACTATGAATATGTCATGAAAGAGAAATCCTGCTTGGGCAAGAGAAATTATACAAGAAGTATAGAAGTATGGAGCTCCAGAAGGATCTACAAGAGTAAGCAAGAAGCCAAAGCCATTTTCCAGTTATGTGGCTTTGATGCGTGATGTCGTAGATCAAGAACCTACTAATTATGAAGAAGCTATATAGTCGAAAGAATGGGTAGAATAAATGACAGAAGTATACCAATCAATAATGGAGAATGATGTTTGGGATATAGTTCACAAACCAAAAGGCAAAAGTGTGGTATCTTCCAAGTGGATCTACAAGATAAAGCATGCAACTGATGGAAGTATTGAGAAATACTAGGCAAGGTTTGTGGCTAGAGGATTCTCTTAGAAAGAGGGAATTGATTATGAAGAGATATTTATTCCAATTGCAAGGTACACTTCCTTTAGAACCATCATGGCACTTACATCCGTGATGAAGTGGAGGTTACACCAGATAGATGTGAAGACAACTTTCCTGAATGGTGTTATTGAGGAAGAAGTGTACATAGAACAACCATAGGGATTTGAAGTTGAAGACATACAGACTGACATATGCAACTTGAAGAAGGATCTATATGGATTGAAGCAAGCTCTTGGAGCTTAGTATGGAAGGATAGATAGCTTTTTGACGAGCTTGGGATTTACCAAAAGTAAAGTTGACCCTAACTTTTACTTTAAGGTTATGGATGATGAACCTGTCATATTGTTGTTGTATGTGGATGATTTATTTCTAATAGGAAATGAGAAATAGATTGCAGAGTGCAAGAAGAATCTCGCTGAAGAATTTCAGATGAAACACCTTGGATTGATGCACTACTTTCTAGGTCTGGAAGTATGGTAAAACCCAGAAGGAATCTTTATCAACCAGGGAAAGTATGCTGTATGTTGGAATGTAAATCCATGGCCACACCCATGGATACCAACTTGAAATTGTTAGCTAATGAATCATCAGAGTTAGTGGATGTGACTTAGTATAGACAGATTATTGGGTTGTTGATGTATTTGATGAATACCGGGCCAAATATGTGCTTTGCTATGAATACCCTAAGTCAGTATCTAATTGAGCCTAGATGTGTTCACTTGGTAGCTGCAAAGCATGTGATGAAGTACTTGAAAGGTATGCTAGACTTTGGTCTATAATATGTTGGATATCATGGCTACAAATTGTATGGTCATACATATGCAGATTGGGCTTGAAGTGTCTCAGATAGGAAGAGCACCTCAGGTGTATGTTATTGTTTAGGATCCGCCATGATCTCATGGTTTAGCAAGAAGCAGTCCAGTGTTGCTCTTAGCACAATTGAAACAAAGTATATAACAACTTGTTCTACGAGTTATGAAGTCATATGGCTTCAAAAATTGATATCAGGTCTATTTGACCTGAAGTTGGATACAATGGTGATTCTATTTGACAACCAGAGTTGTATAAAGATGACTGAGAACCCAATGTTCCATGACAAGTCAAAGCACATAGAAATACTATATTTTTACATATGGTATATGGTACAGAAGGGAGCTATTAAACTCCAGTATGTGAGCAATGATGAGCAAGTTGCTGATGTATTGACTAAGCCTCTGTCTTGAGTGAAGCTTGAGTACTTTTGTGGCAAGATTGGCGTGGTTCAAAAGGAACTTCCTCGAAAGGGGGAGTAGTGATGATGATGGTGCAGTGGGATTGTATCATCCCTACACATTAGTCCTAAAGTGATCCACAGATTTTTTGTCTCCATTATGTGGTTGGGATTGTATCATCCCTAGACATTAGTCCTAAAAGTGATTTGCAGACTTTGGTCTTTGTGATGTGGTTGGGATTGTATCATCCCTGGACATTAGTCCTAAAGTGACCCATAACCTTTTGTCTCTGTGATGTGGTTCAGATTGTATAATCCATAGACATTAGTCCTAAAAGTGATCCACAAAATTTTGTCTCTGTGATGTGGTTGGGATTGTATCATCCTTGGAAATTAGTCCTAAAGTGATTCACAGACTTTTGTCTCCGTGATGTGGTTGGGATTGTATCATCCATGGACATTAGTCCTAAATTGATCCTCAGACTTTTGTCTCAGTGATGTGGTTAGGATTGCATAGTGCTTGGAATTATGTCATGGAGTAATAGGGATTGATCATTCCGTAATTGGATCACGTGTGTTACAGGTTATCTTGTTGCTTATCGAAAATTAAGTGTTGTTGTAGACGATCGAGTGGTCGAGTGCTGCTGAAGATGAAGACCAAACATCAAGACTTAGTGATGTGGAATATGATGCTCTAGTACTGAATATGTTAAATATGTTCTATTAACTGTTCCATTTGCTGATGTTGTTGAAGAAACCTTCCAATGATTTATAGATGTATCACCTTGATGTTGTTGATGATGCGCTCTCTCCTTGCTCCTATAGTTGATGTTGTTGTTGTCAGTAGAATACCCTTCTCCTTAAGGGGGAGTGTTGAAATATTGTAACTTCGAAGAATATTCTATTGTATTTTATTATTGTAATTTATTTCGAGATATTTTATTCCTCCGTCAGGATGCTATTATTGTATTTGATCATCATAGAGTCATGAGGTAAAACCTCCTTTGTAAGTCGGGTCGATAGAACCCTACAGAAAGTAATATTATATTTTTTTTACTCTTCCTAGGTAAGTCGACTTAGTTAAGTTTGTTGGGGCCGACCCAGTTCGTGAAAAAGTCAAGTGGAAGATAAAGTATAAATAGGAATGATGTGCTCCTCATTTGGACACACACACTCACTTGTGTAATTCACATAGGATATATATATATACAAGGAGAATGAGCACTTGTTTAGTGTTTTATCTTTGTACTTTTGATCATCTATATTAAGGAAGTTTTGCTAGGTTTTCTTCCCCTAGAGGGTTTCCCAAGATAAATCTGTGTCTATATTGTGATTGTGTTTCTTACAGTGATCCTGTATAAGCTATTGTTGTGAAATTGAATTGAATACTAATGTTATCTATCTTAGCATATTGAATCTTAACAATAATGAGATACGTGAACATAGTTTTCCCTTTTTTCCCTTTTAAAAAGACTGATATTAAGCAAGGGTTCATATATTTGGGTTTCTTTTTAAAACCTGGCAATTATCATACAGAAGAGTCGAATTGACTTGTTAGAAAATTTGAAAAAAGAATTAAGTGTTGGTCATGTAGATGGTTATCTTTGGGAGGGAGGTTGGTGTTGGCCAATACTGTTGTGCAAAGTATTCAAGTATATTGGTTTTCTTTATTTCTTTTACCAGTCTGCATCATTATTAAATTCAGAAGGATAATGTTTAAGTTTTTTGTGGGTTGTTAATTTGGAGTTATCAAAGTTTCATTTAGCTGCATGGGAGAAACTAGCTTTTCCAAAATCCAAAGGTGGTTGGGGTCTGAAAAAATTGAGTTTTTTTAATATGGCTTTGTGTTCCAAAAGTTAGTGGCGTGCTCTCTTTGTTCCTCGTTTGTGGAGCATGATCGTTTGTTCTAAGTATATCAGATTTGGTTCTTTAGTTTGCTGGAATATAATCCGCCAGGATTATATGTTATTGTAAATATTAGGAATATGAAGAGACTCTCGGATGTGTGATCCCAAGAGCCATTGTAGATGTATAAATAAAGGCATTCTATGGATAAATAATAAGGATTCGGGAGTTATTCCACCTGACAGTGGTATCAGAGCACTACCTGCCATAACTCCTGGCTGCATTTCAGTCCTGGCATTCTGCCTACTAGACCTCTGTTCTGACCTCTGCCAATTTGTTTCAGGCTGCTTGCAATTCATCAGTCTGCCTCTGCTTTTCTCCTACAACCTAAGTGCCATAATTGTATGCATTATTTTGCAACGGATCTAATTTGAGGTACGAGAGATCCTTTGATCCTGCATTTTGATAACTGCTGCATTATTTACTCCCTCAATTCGTTGCATGCTCTTTAATCGCCCGAACGACTGAATTCTTGGTCATACATTTGCTATACCTAACCCTTATTTTGGAGCTGTGTTCTTTTATCACCGTCTCATACATCCTACTGCTACGAATTTCTTCACCGTCCCATAGTGCTCACACTTTGCTGTTGCGATTATTTTTCACCGTTCAATCTTGCTCCCACTCCACCACTTGCTGAGATATTCTCCACGGCAACGTTGAGAGGGCTATGCGCCATTCTTATCCCATCTACACTCTACAACCATAGCCTCTGTGTTGTAGAGTCCTTGTGCTTTCTGCTCGAACATGGGAAGAATCCGCATGCTGTATGTGAAGTTGTGTTGTCTAAGCTGGGATTTCATGTGGAGATTTGTTTTAAGAGCTGCAATGGATAATTGAGTACTGCGGTCAACCAAGACGAGATCTCAGTACCCAAGCTAAGAATTTGTTGAAGATTGAAGTCGTCTTGCTATTTTGCTGCTACGAGTTCGTTGAAGACCGGTGATTGAATATTGTTGGTGGAAGATTCATGTCATTTCTCAATTGTGTGAAGGTAAAATATTGTTACTACTCGTGATCATTGGACTGCATAAAACCTAATTCTGCATGAAGAGATTGAGTGGGAATTATACAAAGATTTCCGTGTGTATGAATTGAGAATAATGCGGTTGTATGACCCGTTTTTGTATGAGCATGGTTGCTGTGTATTGATGAATCATGACTGTTATTTGATGCGTTGGAGAAATAATGTATGCTGCGTATGAATTCGAGACTGATGTATTGAAGTAGTGATATTGAAGAATATAAGTCTTTGTGAAGAATTTTATTTTCTTCAAATTAAAGCTGCATTTTGAATATGAAGTTGTGACCATACCTGTCGTATAAAAAGAGTGCTGCGATTTCTTTGCTGTGTATTTGATGAGCTTGTGACTGATAGTTGATACGTTGGAGAAGAAGTGCATGTTGCGCTTCTCTTTTCTGAAGCGATTCTCTTCCTTATGAACTGTTGCAAAGTGAAACTGTGACTACATTGCCAGAGAAGATTGTTGGTGTACATCTGTATTTTGAAGAGTGTTGCAGCGTTGACAAGAAGGCTGCGTTCTAATCTCTTGAAGAAAGCCTACTTTTCTTTAACCTGTGACCTGCTCCTTTGTGTTGGTGAGAGATTGATTTCTACTAGTTTAAAAGCCATTGAAAGCATATTTAAAGTTGGTATTGTAGGCTTGAGAGGATTAAGTTTGTATTTCAAAATTTGTATGACAATAGCAGAGACATTGACATTGTTGTAAAGCTTGAGGAAGGTGGCAGAGACTTAGACCTGCACCTTTACTCTTTCTTCTTTTTCTCCTATTGTTTTAGTTGCAAGATTCAATCACAGAAGATGCAATCTATAGCATCTGTAGTTGGTGCCACTCTCACTGGAAAAGACACTTATCCAGAATGGTGGAGGAAGATCAAATCTGCCTTCATCTACAATGACCTTTGGGACGGTATTTGCGAAGGCACCACAATAGAGACAGAAGCTGGAGGGCCCATAACCAAAGACCCAGGACCTCTAGAGTCTGAGAAAGAGAAGGCCATTTGGAAAACAAAAGACAAGAAATCTTTAGCGGTGATCACTGCCACAGTCAGTGAATAGGTGAGCCAGCACATATTGCCTGCAAAGTCATGTTTTGAAGCACTAAAAACGTTAAAAGATTTGTATGATTCACACTCTGAAATGGAAGTTATTCAACTAATGCTAAAACTATTCAGTTTAGAAGTAAAAGACAATGATCCCATGTTAGTTGCCTCTGAAATCAAAGCTATCATGCACAAGATTCAAGCCATTGGTATGAAACCAGATCTTCCCCTTGCAGCATTTGTAAAATCTTTGTATCCTTCTCACTCCAACTATCTTGAGTCGTTGCAAGCAAGTGACAAGTTCAAATCACTAACATTTGACACCCTGGTAGAGAAGATAGCTGACAGAGAGAAATATTTTGGTAAGAAGACAACCGAGCATTCTGGAGAATCACTTTGCTTTGCTCAAAAAGCAAAGAACCACACCAAAGACCAATCCAATGATCATCCCAAAGGAGAAAGCAGAAAGA
>LPNX010761115.1:375889-457045 GCA_001517045.1 Pseudotsuga menziesii | reverse complement strand
AAAGGAAAGAACACAAAGAAGACATTTCCAAGTAGTGAGAGCAAGGCAAAAGGAATCTTGGAAATCATCCACTCCGATGTATGCGGTCCAATGTCATCCAATTCATTGAGTGGGTATGTATACTATGTTTCTTTCATTGATGATTTTTCTAGGAAGACATGAATATAATTCTTGAAAAACAAAGATGAAGTATTCAGCAAGTTCAAAGAATTCAAAGTCTTGATCAAGAACCACACAGAAAAGAAAATCAAGACCTTTCGATCAGACAATGGCGGAGAATTCACATTCAGGGATTAAGAGGGAGTTGACCACTCCATATAATCCATAATAGAATGGGGTTGCAAAAAGGAAGAATAGAACGATCATGGAAGCTACAAGGGCAATGCTTCATGATTAAGATCTTCCCATGCATCTATGGGCAGAAGCTGCTAGGATAGTTATGTATGTACAGAACCGTACTCCGCATAGAGTACTTGAGAACAAGACACTTGAAGAAGTCTTCTCCGACAATAAACCAGAAGTCAATCATCTCAGAATATTTGGCTGTCCAGTGTACATACACATTCCAAAATAAAAGAGGACGAAGTTAGATCCTTCAGGGAAGAAGGGTATATTTGTGGAATATAGTGAAAGCTTGAAGGCTTACGGAATATACTTCCTAGGATTCAAGAAGATCAACATCAACAGAGACGTAACATTTAATGAAGACTCATCTTACAACAAATCTAGAAAGAGACCTGTGAAGACCCTAAAGAAACATAAGTGCCCAGGATTCAAGATACAACTATGAAGGATGCAACTCAAGAAGAAGATCGAGAAATAGAAGAACCCCAGGAACCTGTAGATCCACCCCAAGAGAAGAATCCTCACAAGAGGAAACCTGCATGGGTATGAGAGGCTATCCAAGGTGCAGAAAGATATGGGGCTATAGAAGAAATGCACAGAAAGAGGAAGAGAACTAGGTCCTACTCTGGATATGTAGCCCTATTATGTGACATCATTGATAAAGAACCTTCCAACTATGAAGAAGCGACGGAGAAGAAAGAATGGAAGGATGCTATGATCGAGGAGTACCAGTCAATCATGAAGAATGATGTCTAGGATATTGTCCCAAGACCAGAGGGGAAGTTTGTTGTGAATTCCAAGTGGATCTTCAAGATCAAGCATGCTGCAGATGGCAGCATAGAGAAATATAAAGCAAGATTTGTGGCTCGTGGCTTCTCCCAGAAAGAAGGAATAGATTATGAAAAAAAAATTGCACCTGTAGCCAGATACACTTCCATCATATCAGTACTTTCTCTGGTTGCAGTAATGAAATGGAGTATACACCAGATGGATGTTAAGACTGCTTTCTTGAATGGTGTAGTGGAAGAGGAAGTGTATGTGGAGAAACCACTCGGTTTTGAGACACATGACAGGGAGAATCATGTGTGTAAATTGAAGAAAGCCCTATATGGTTTGAAACAGGTACCCAGGACATGGTACGACAAAATTGATAGCTTCCTAACTAGTTTGAGCTTTACCGAGAGTAAAGCAAATTCCAACCTTTACTACAAGGTTGAAGAAGGGAACCCAATGATACTCCTACTGTATGTAGATGACCTGTTTGTAACAAGTGTAGATGGGTTGATTGTTGATACAAAGAGGAAGCTTGCTGTCGAGTTCAAAATGAAGGACTTGGGTATGATGCACTACTTTCTAGGCATGGAGGTGTGGCAGAATGCAGATGGAATCTCCCTGGGATAAGGGAAGTATGTAGTAGAGATCCTGAAGAGGTTTGGGATGATGTACTGCAAGGCCATGACCACACCTATGGCATCGACCCTGAAGCTATTGAGTGATGGTTCATCAGAGTCTGTTGATGCTTCAATGTATTGCTAGATGATTGGGTCCTTGATGTACCTAACGAATACGAGACCATATATTTGATTTGCTGTGAACACATTGAGCTAGTTCTTGACGGATCCAAGACATGTTCACCTGATTGCTGCAAAGCAAATTATGAGGTACCTGAAGGGTACAGTTGATTATGGGCTCAAGTATGATCCAAATCAGAAGATTAACTTGGAAGGTTATGTGGATTCGGATTGGGTAGGCAGTGCCATTGATAGGACACACACTTCGGGGTGCTGCTTTAGTATGGGATCAGGTGTGATCTCTTGGTTTAGTAGGAAGCAATCTCGCGTGGAACTAATTACAACTGAAGTAGAGTATGTCACAGTTTGTTCGACTAGTTGTGAGGTAGTGTGGTTGAGGAACCTACTATCTAATTTGTTTGATCTCCAGTTGGATGCTACTTGTATATATTGAGACAACCAGAGTTGTGTGAAGTTGTTGGAGAACCCGATGTTCCATGACAAGTCGAAGCATATCAAGATCAAATATCACTATATCAGGGATATGGTGCAGAGAGGAGCAATGAAGCTCCAGTATGTTTCGACAGACGAGCAGATAGTTGATGTGTTGACCAAGCCATTGGCCATAGTGAAGTTTGAGTACTTTAGGGAGAAGCTGGTGTTCTCCAGATCAAGGTTCCTTCCAAGGGGAAGTGATGAGTCCGTGTTCCTTTCTGACATGGTGGCAGGATGGGCCTCCCATGGTCAGATTTAAGTGCAGAGCCTTTCTGACATGGTGGTAGGCTGGGCCTCCCATGGTCAGATGTAAGTGTAGAGGATTTCTGACATGGTGGCAGGCTAGTCCTCCCATGGTCAGATATAAGTGCTGAGCCTTTCTGACATGGTGGCAGGCTGGGCCTCCCATGGTCGGATATAAGTGCTGATCCTTTTGGACATGGTGGTAGGTTGGGCCTCCCATGGTCAGATGTAAGTGCAAATCCTTTCTAACATGGTGGCAGGCTAGGCCTCCCATGGTTAGATATAAGTGCTGAGACTTTCTGACATGGTGGTAGGCTCAACCTCCCATGGTCAGATGCGAGTACTGGGCCTTTCTGACATGGTGGCTGTTGGCTCGAGAAAGGGGCATAAGAAGGAACTTCGTGCGCTCAGCCAAGGAAAATGCGTCGTGCGCGCGATAGAAGCAAAGGAAGAGCACGAAGGATGAAAAAGGGCCCGCAAAGGTAGAATGGAGAAGTGCGCAAGAAAGGAAAGGCGAGTGTGGAAGTGCGCAAGGGGGAAAACGGTTAGAAAGCGATAGATGCAGAATCCAGATCATGGTCGTAGAAGGCAGCATAGGCCTGTAGCTACGCACATACGAGAAGATATTTGTAAGTCAGGACGATAGTGCCTCGTGTGAAGTCATGATCACCACAGTTGTAACTAGAGGGGCAGCTGATGGTGACGGCTAACAGACTACCGGAATGCAGTTGACCCTGTGTGGCCATGTAAATTAGTATAAATAGGAAGGATACAGTGGTTAGAAGGTTGGTCTGAAGGTTTTTCATTGATTCCTATTCAGTTTTCAGTAGTTTGTTATTCAGCGGTAATCCATGGAAGCGGATGTCGATTATGTTGTAATGTCATAGTGATCAGAAGAGGAGTAGACTCAGGAAGAGTATGGTAGTTTAGAAGGGCTATTGAGCCGCGGATTTGACTGCAGTGGGAGCAGACTACTAGGAGTAGGAGTAGAGTAGGAGAGTGAACTAGAGAGCATGAGAACTATGAGCCTGAACTTAAAGACATATCTCAAGATCAGTCTGCATCCCGCAGACTATAGGGTGCTATATCCTTTCTCATGCCAGATGAAGAGCACCTTGGTGGTTTTTCCCATATGGGTTTCCACGTTATTTCTTGTGTCCAAATGAATGATTGATGTGGTGAATGTTTATGTGATTGATTAATAGTTGCTTTCCGTATAATGTTAAAAGTGGTTCAGTTTCTAGTAGTTTTCTAGCAATTGGTAGATGGATGAACAGAATATCTTGCTTAATTGAAACTGTATAAATATATATGATTCTGTATAATTCCTGTTATGAACCCCGACTTAAGTCATAGATTCGATTGATGTGAGTCAGCTGCGCCGCACGAGTTGCACCAGCTGTGTTGGGGAAAGGAAGGTCAGGTCATGCGCGATGACATAAAGTTGTGCTCACTCGTGTAGAACTGACTCCTCCGTCCAGCCGCCCTGCTGCCTTCGTTGAGCTCTTTCGTTGCGAGCCAAGGGACTATACTTCCTTGACAATCATGGAAACATGGTTCCGGTGGTTACCCATCTATGAGATATCTTGGGTGAGACTACGCTTGCTTCACAGGTGTTGCCGATGGGGCTTGCTCTATCGAGCCGGTATCTCGGGTAGTTGTTGGATCGGCGGGTTGCGCAGAACCTGGGTCGCGCAAGTGGGGAAAAGTGGCCAACAAATGGTTCCGTTGCTGGGACTCCTTGATTAAATCGGGGAGATGGTGTGGCACCTAATGAAGGAGGAAATAGAAGATTGGCTGGATGCTAAAATGCTGGTGTTCGCGCAAGAAGAAAGTGCAGGAACACAGTTCATTGTAGAAAGATGGTTAGATGATTATATATACTCTGATATTCATGAGATCTTCTTTGCTGAGTTCCATGTTCTACTACATGAATGGTTGGTAGGATTGGCATCTAGACAGACCAACTACCAGACAAGGGAGATTATCTAGTGGAGCAACCAATTGGTTCAGGAGGTAACCAGTGTAAGTAACGCTGTCTCAAGAGATGTTGATTTTTGGGTTGATAGTATATTGCAAGGGTATATTATTGAGTTTGCAATAGATACTATAACTTCATATAGTGAAGGTGAACGAGATTTCTTCCAAGGACCATGAAGGAGATACTTATTGAGCATAAGTACATGGATAAAACTACTTTCTTATGAGAAGGGTCTTTTGCACCTGGATAGTTGAGCTATGTGTCTAGGAAGGGGCTATGTCGCTAACAAGCAAGTAAGAACATGGGGAGGAGTGGATGGAGATGTTCCCTAGAATAACAGAACCTGAACTTGAGGTTGGAGTCCTAAGGAGTGGGAGAAGATTCAGATCAGGAAAGAGAAGGAAAACCGAAAGGGGCCGATGGAATCCTATTTTGTTCGAAGGAAGCGAACATGGACTTTGATTGTGTGAAGATGAAGGGTCTTGCGATGAAGAGGAGGACTATAGCCTGATCTCAGAAGGACCTAAAGATCCGGATAGCTTTGACGAGACCTCAGGGTCAAAGCACAATTATATAACACCAGCTATATCACTTGAGACGAGATCTAGAGTCTCATCCCTTGAAAGGACCTCTAACTCAGATAGCACTAGTCCTGAAACTAGTGCGCCAGATGGTGCAACTCAGTTGAACCCTGCCCCAGAGAGCTTGAACGCCAACCCAATGGCTGCGACAGATGTCCGGTTACCTACATTTAATGGAAAGGGAATGGAAGACCCTAAACAACATTGGTTCCTATGTGAAGCTGTGTGGATGGTACGTTTGGTCCATGGCGCTGACATAAAGAAAGTGCAGATGATTACAACCTTAAGGGGTCATGCCCTGGATTGGTTCATGAAATTTTGTGCCGCACCAGTGGGGACACCACAGAAGACCCTTGAGGAAATTCGAGCTGCAATGATCTCTGAGTTCAGAAAACCCAAATCAGAGTCACAATGTATTACTGAGATTAAGGAGATTAAACAAGCTCTAGCAGAAACTGTGTGGGATTTTGATCAAAGATTCAAGACATTGATGGCTAAGGTAAGCTTCCAAATTTCCAATGTACAACATAAGGAGTGGTTTCTTACCGCTCTTCTACCAAACAACCGAAGTCCGTTGATGCAGCAGAAGATTGAGTTGTAGACAGAAGCATTGGAGCTAGCGATGAAGCTAGAGGCCTCTCCTATTGCCGATGGTGCCGTAGGAATGGTACAGATTCAGTTGCAGCTAGCCAACCTCACACTAAAACTTCAAGATATCAAGAAGGGAAAAGAAGGACAAGAGGACTTGTGGTGAACAAAATGTATAACGGACGGACACACCAAGGATAACTATCCGACCTTCATGAATTATACCGCATCTGGTGCACCTAACCCATTAAATGGGGAAGGGCTACCCCGGTGTCGTATATGCCAGTCAAGAGGTCACCATGATGAGGAATGTGTGTATTTGCAAAAGGTTGTAAGTACCCCTGCAAAATTATTTTGTAAATTTTTTAGATTGGTAGGACATGATGAAAAAGACTGTAGAGCATACCGGCTCTTGAAAGAAAAAATAGTTGATACATACTTAAGGAAAAATGAGGGGTTCCCTCAGGTTGAATAGGCACAATCCTTGTACCAACCTGCATAGTTCCCAACTAATAAGTACCAACAATCGTATGCTCTTCAATAGCCATATGTGCAGCAAAACCCCTATCAGCAAAACTACTAGCAGAACCAGTACCCATAGTAGCAACTACACCCTCAGGGAAGGGGCGGTCAAAACTTTAGAGGACAAGGTGGTGGAGGAGGATTTGGTAGGGGGAGAGGTCTAGTTACATGCTATAACTGTGGACAAGTAGGTCACTTTTCCAGCAATTGTTTGGAGCTTACAAGGACATGCTCATATTGTAAGGGTCAAGACCATAATGTTGAACAATGTCCTCAGTTGACCACAAAGTGGCAAGCAAGAACTGTTGCCACACCCAACCCCCCACTAAACCCGAACCCGAATGCAAATGCGAATGTTCAGATGATCATGGTTGAACCGCGAGACCTGAACATTGCTTCCATAATAAGAGGAGGTGCGACGACTGGAGTAGAATAAGAGAACCCACAAGAACAAACGTAGCCACAAGTGAGGCCGATGATGCAGAAAAAAGAATCATCGACCGACTCAAAACATAAAGAAGTATTCTGGGATGTGCAATAAGACTTCATAAGCTGTGATGTACCATCAACTTCAACAGAAGTCAAGGACATGCATGAATGATTCCAACACCTGTTGCAGAAGAAAGCTTCAACCGAGGTTAGTAAGCTGAGACCTCTTCTATCAAGTTGTTTGATGTTGATCCAAGATAAAGATGCTATTGCAGATCTACAAGCAATAATAGATGAGATCCCTGTAGTACCACACATTGAGAAGAAGGTTAACTAAGTGCGACGAAAATGTAAGACTGGCCGCGAATTGAGAATGAATGCGTAGATAGGTGATTATGACATGGACTATATCATTTTAGGTCTAGGGTCAGATGTCAATATCCTAACCCACCAAACTTGGGAAAGCATGGGTAAGCCGCGCTTGGACTAGTCTCCTAACCAGCTGCGTCCTGCCAATCAGGCAAAGGTACTACCCATTGGACGATTGAGCAATGCCATTGTTGATGTTGAAGGATTGCGCATAGATGCAGACTTTGAGGTCATCAACATTGTAGATGATACAAGTCCTTACCCTGCACTACTAGGGATAGATTGGGCTATAGACAATCAAACAATTATAAATTTCAAGAAAAGGATCCTCTCCTTTGAAGATCAGGAAATGAGAGTAGTATTTCCCATTGATCCATTTGAGGGGCAATAATATGTTGAACCTGTTTGTAACGAGGGGCAGGTTGACTATCTCGATCAAATCTACAATGTTACAGCTATGCATGAAGATCATATCTATTTGACGACAGATGGGGACCTAAGCTGGAAGTGCATGAGTTCATGTACATATGATTCAGGAGAGGCTTTAGAGAATTGACAAAAGAGGTTACATGAAGTCTCCATGAGAAGGTGTGCAAGAGTCACAAGGTTTGTGTGACGGTTGGAGACTGAGTCAAGGGAGTTTCCCACCTACGAGAGTTTCATATACACTTTGGATATCGCACCCAAGACCTGCGATAACTCTGAGCAGCTGCGACAAGGAACCCAACAGGTTGCGTATACAGCCCTAAATGCTGACAAACACCCTATAATTCATAATACAATCCAGCAATAAAAGGGGGGTATAGTCGAGAAGATCAACGACGCTAGTGCTCAGCAACACAACGCAGCTACTGAGCAAGACAATATACCCAGGGACGTAGAAGAGAACCTGACTAACTTTAGTGGGAAAAAAACAGTGGAACTAACTAAAGATCGCAGAGTAATACAAAAGCACTCGCATGATGAAGCAGTTGTACAAATCGCAGATCTCCTGAAGGAATACCAGACCCTCTTCCCTCTAAATGACACAAAAAGAAAGGGGATGGTGGAAGACTTAGAGAGGATGAAGATATCTTTGCGATTGCACACTAAGCCAACTTAACAACAGCTACAGGCATGGCATTATCAATATATCAGGGTGAAGCCATCCACAGAAGGAAGACTTATCTTACACTATGATGGTAGGGTCTTCGCACACCCACACAAACTAAAGGCAACTTGGCTCAGGCCGTATACCATCGCACAAACTATGGATATAGGCACAACACAACGCCTGAGAAGTCGATGGTACCCACGTCGTGAGTTTGGTAAACGACAATTGCCTGAAACCTTACTCTGACACGTAAAAAAAAAAAATAGCTAAAAGACGTAAACTATTCTGTTGCAGGATTGCGACAGGACCAATAGAAAGCATGAGAAATAAACTACCCAGTGGTCACATCATTGCATATACCCAAGCGAGCGACCTAAAGTGTGCAAGCGACAAGACAACTAGGGGCCAAACAATGCAAAAAGCAGGAATGACAGGCTGGCTAGCATTAACCGGCAGATCCATGCCAAAAGATTTGTACGACTGGGTCACTTGTGTGGCATTAAATCAATGTAGTACAAGGAGCAAGGTGGTGTACTGTTAGCTCTCATCAACTGTCTTAGCACTAACTGCCATTACTAGTCTAACAAGTACAGCCCGAAAGGTCAGCTACAGAAATTAATGAAGAAAGCATTGGAAAAGGCAACACGAGAGCATGATTAGACCTTAAACTTATGTCAAATGATGATTGAAAGACATTGTCCAATATCTAAACTATTCCTTTTCCCATCAAGATAGTCTTTTGTTACGCACTAAGAGCACTAGAGCCGAGCCATTGTAGAACTGCATCCTGTCGCCTGTCTTCCATCCTGTTGAAGCCCATGGCAATTAACATTCCCAGCGAGAGTGAGGCTTGAAACACCACTGTCATCTCTAGATGTCCCATTGATGAGGAAGTAGAAACACAGTTAGCTGACGACCCGCAGCTGCAGCAATCACCAGAGACCAACGCAATGGCAAGAACAAGGAAGCCACAAACAATTCCAACCCCTAGTTCACGTCTTGTGTCGAACCCAGTCTAGGAAATACCAGTTATTCCAGGCGAGTCATCTGCACGACCACAGCCGAGACAAAAGAAACGTAAAGTTCCAGACACTGTAGGCGAGCGAGGAAAGACGCTTGCTGCTAACTAGGTAAATGATGATGAACATGAATAATTGCTACCACAAGCAGATCCACAGAGAGAATGGGTTGACCCAAACTTTCCAGGTTACATTTGACCAAGAAGACCTGGTGCAGTGCATACAGATCTCCCAGCAAAACCGGTGACCACTTTGATAGCACCACGGATCCCTGTTGACATACCCTTACTGCAGGACATCCTCCCCACGTTAGCTTTTTTGAAGCTCCAAGGCTACGACACTTAGCAGTAAGAGGGATTGTAGATAGTAGACTGCATGGACATAATACATGCCATTGATTGTGCTGCCAAGGTAATCAAACCATAGGAATGGGATGAGGGACTAGCCATTGCTGGCCTAACAAACATGTTGTTCATGCCTCATTTTGGCCATAGCATACATGCCAGTACGTATGTAAAGCAGTTACTAGTCTGTTTTCATAGAGGATACTTATGGCTGGATCAACCATACCCAGTTAATGCTGAACTGATAGCGAGAATTACAGGGCTCTCAAGCGAAGGCAAAGATCCTCTGCCTTACCTCACTAAGCATAATACTTGGGACATTAAGAGAAAGCATAACCTTCAGCGCGCAGGACGGGGATACTTACTTGGGCCCATCCAGGACAAAAGTGTTCGGGTTGCTACAAAAATCTTATCTTGTAAAATATTTCATAAAGTGGTACCGACGCAATGTTCTGCAGGGGTAATAGAAATTGCAGATTTATGCGCACGGGGAGAAAAATTCAACTGGTTGTGGTACTTGCTAAACGCCTATTCAAAGATGTGATGCTGGTGCAACAAAAGAAAGGTAATAAATTCTACTATTCCTGGTTACTAATTTTGATTTCCTTCATTGTCTGGGCTGACCCTCTAGACTATGTACATATGGATGTCTCGATATCCTATTTGGGGGAAAAATATCAGAATCTATGGGAAGACAAGGCCAACAACAAACACTAGTAGGATAACAATGTGGTATTCTTCTTACACGCAAAGGCACTGCGACAGGTTGTTCAGCAAACCCATAGGATCCGTTGCTTCTGTCAAGTTTGAAGTTCATATACATAATATAAATCTCCTGCCTACAAAATCCCCACGCCGGTGGATACATTAAGCAAGATTTATAGTAACTATTGACGATGTGGATGCGATTGTCAAGCTATGGCCTAAGGAATGGTGCGGTCCACTCGCAGAGGCACTACCTGAAGACCTTAATGCAGAAGAATTGCCCATTCATCAAGTTAATGGTGAAGACCATGAATATGACGATGCCCAAGTGGATCCATCGCAAGAAAACATGGAGGATGATGACGATATGGAGGAATCAGACCCGCATCCTTCAGCGCAACCGCATGCTGAAGATCAGACATAGACCCATGTGCAGCTCGAGGTAGGCTAACCGTCTCGAAAGAAGCAAAAAGCTGACAAAACAATGAACACAACTATATTAACTGAGGATGAGTTGCAGGAACTTGCCAACGCTATTAAGAAAGTTGTGCAAGATAACTTTCGCGAGCTGATGGCTCAGCAGGAGCACATTGCCAACCAAGTCCAGGACCACCTCAATAAGTTAACAACAACTGTTAGTGATGTTAAGGACACTATGGAGGCCGAAACATATGGCGTTGATCCTAACATGCCACTAGTCGCACCAGCATTAGTCTCACTGATCAAAGTGTTCATTTAGAAGCAGACACTTGAAGTAACTGAAGAGGAAAGCACAACTACTATTGGTAATAGTGTTGAGATAGACTGCTCCAAGTTGTTCTTGGAAGAGCTCTATAACATCCAGCAGGTGTTCGCAACTGAAATTCGGCTAAGGGAAAATGTCGTTGCTGCTCAGGAAACAAAGCACTAAATAAAGGCCAACCTGCACAAGGCCCTCTTGCAAGGAAAGGAGTGGGAATTGCAGGAGCGCACCAAACTCTTGGCTGAGAAGGAGCAAGAAATATTAGCACGGGAGCAAAGCCATGTCACGTTGGCGGATTCCATTAAGAATGCCATCGCAGCATTCCCACCAGAGGCGGGGCAAGCTGATGAAGATTCCTTGGCTAAAGTTTCTAGACTTGCAAAGATCGCACAAGAACTTCAGCGCCAAGTAGAAGATCTTCAATCTCGACAGCTACCAAGCACACCCCTAGAGGTGCTAGAAGAAAGAAGAACAACAGCGTCTAAAGCTGCTGACAAAATTAAAGGCGGAGAAGCAATCTGTGCAAAGGCCGTAGACAATGTTGTGACCATTTGGGAAACATTGCTTGAGGATGACGCAACTGAGAAAATAAGGCAGCGTATACATGAGACAGATGAGTGCATCACTGCCACGAAGGTGGACATGTGGAAGTTACCTCTTCAGCAGAAGGTCATTAAGCATGCAGAGATTAAAAGTCTCCAATAGGAAGTCCATACCCTTCGCGAACAAGAGAAAGCTAGGGAAACCAAGGCTGAGGAATTTCAGTCAAAAGCAAAAAAGCTCACAGAACATATTCAACCGATGCAGCAGAAGCTTCAAAGCATACTGCAGTCGATAGAGAAAGATTTGTTGGAGCATGTACAGTTCGACCAGGTAGAGCAATTGGTTGCGCAAGTAGAGGAAGCTGTGGTGGGAGTTGCTAAGATAAAAGCAATCATGCAGGCATTCCAAGGCAAGGTCTGTGCTATTGCGCAAACATACCCGTAACCAACAAGTTCAAAATAATGTACACAAATGCGACCAAGGCACTCGAATGAAAAAAAAATTTAATTTTGAAATGTTTGAATTTTGGAGGCAACCATAGCACCTCGTGTGCGTAGCAGGCAGGTAGAACTTAAGCCAAAAGTTGTGTAGACATGATGCAACATATTCCAACCACTGCCAAAACTGGTTATGAAGCAAGCGATAGCAAATCTGAGACAGCTGGCACGTACTGACAGACCGTTAATCACATCAAGATTCAACGGAGATTTAGCACTTGGACTAGGATAGCACTGCGGCCGGATCAAGTGTGGAGAACTCGGTCACGGTGGCCGTCCATCTCATCCGCACGTTCTTATGACTGTCAATACCCAAAAGTGGCAATGCTAGAAATCATAGCATATATAAGAAGGAAATATGGTACACAAGGTGAGGGTCTTGTCCTCATAATGCCACTAGATAAACCTGCACGAAAGAAGGCCCGATGCTCTTCCTATAAGATTGGGGTTAATTTGCACTAAGCCAACATCACTGTGTTATGCTTCTCACCCACCAGATGCAGTTACAAATGGATTGGAGAGTCTCTTGTCGAGCAGCCTTGAGGGCTAAAGCTGTTGCTGCAGCTTTCAGTATGTCGGGTGTATCCAAAGACATCAAGAAGAAAGATGGTGATAGTCACCCAGTGGCTTCAACCCATTGACAAGGCTTCAGTGAAGTCATCCTTGGATATTAGTAGATCAGTAGAGTAGCGGCCCTGTCGGTGACACCAGAGTGGGCTCTTGTAGGGACCTTAGACCCAGCCCATTTTGACAAGCTCTGCGAGGTTCGAACTAGAGTCCTTGCCATCTTTCACAAATTCTACAGGCTTGAAAGACGACTGCGGCATCCACCCCTTCAGGAGGGATCTCTGACTCTTATCAGGCTATGAGAGGCCCAACGGGCAAGAGTCAGCTTGAACTCTATGCTACACAGGTGAAATTTGTCAAAGTTTGGAAAATCACTCACCTCCACCACCTAGGATAGCAAGACTTGTCCAGTTTTTAATATGGAAAAGTCTTCAAAGTTCATATATATGGAAAAGAGGGTGGTGAAGACAATGCTGCAAGAGAACAAGCCGCAACAACCCACAGTAAAAATGCATCAACCCTCCGGAGCATGAGAATGGGGGAAGAACCAAGGCCACATGGATTGCTGTGTCGGAACGGGACACTAAGTACCCTTGGTGAAATTGGAGGTGGACTATGACAAGATGATGAGAGAGTCCCAGAGCAAAGACAATATTCCTCTTTACAGGGATCTTGGTCTCAATAAGAAGTGCATAAGCTTAGCTTGTTGGCTCAAGCAAACTCTGCATTCGAATCCTCCATTACCCATCCTCTAAAATGGTGCTACGAAACAAGCTATATCGGTGTGCTTATATTCGCTGCAGTAAAGATAATGATTTGAAGACAAATTTGGAGAGTTCGGATAGAAATGCTGGGGTCGGCGATGATAAGGATGATGCCAAGATTGAAGATAAAAGTAAAAGGTCAGTGAAAGGGAAGGGGCCTGATATAGGTTCTGGTAGCAGTAAACCTTCTGTGATTGATTCTGCTGATTTACTTCAAGTGATTCCAAATGTGAAGAGTGGTCGGATTAAAGGTAGTAGGAGGGGAGAAACACAAGAATCTGTCAAAAGGTTGCCTTGAAAAAAAAGAGAGCAAGGAGTGAATTGTGCAAGTTAAGATGCAGCCGAAGCTAAAAAAAATAAAAATAATAATCTATACTTTTTCAAAAAGATACCGCGCAAATCGAGCCGCTCATATGTCCCTTGCTTAGTGGCTTGGGACGAGCCACATGTGAGTGTTGGGGGCCTGTTGGCTCGGGAAAGGGGCATAAGAAGGAACTTCACATGCGTAACCAAGGAAAATGCATCGCGCGCACGATAGAAGCAAAGGAAGAGTGCGAAGGATGAAAAGGGCATGCAAAGGAAAAACGAAGAAGTGCACGGTAAAGGAAAGGCGAGCACGGAAGTGCGCAAGAGGGAAAATGCCCAGAAAGAGACAGATACAGAATCCAGATCATGGCCGTATAGGGCGGCGTAGGCTTGCAGCTATGCACATACGATAAGATATTTGTAAGTCAGGCCGATAGTGCCTCGTGTCAAGTCATGATCACCACAGCTGTAACCAGAGGGGCAGCAGATGGTGACGGCTAACAGACTGCCTGGATGTAGTTGGCCCTGTGTGGCCATGTAAATTAGTATAAATAGGAAAGATACAATGGTTATAAGGTTGGTCTGAAGGGTTTTCATTGATTCATGTTTAGTTTTCAGTAGTTTGTTATTCAACAGTAATCCATGGAAGGGGATGTCGATTATGTTGTAATGTCACAGCGATCAAAAGAGGAGTAGACTGAGGAAGAGTATGGTAGCATTAGAAGGGTTGTTGAGTCGTGGATCTAACTGCAGTGGGAGCAGACCGCTAGGAGTAGGAGTAGAGTAGGAGAGTGAACCAAAGAGCATGAGAGCTATGAGTTTGAACTTACAGACACATCTCAAGACCAGTCTGCATCCCGCAGACTGCAAGGTGCTATATCCTTTCTCATGTCAGATGAAGAGCACCTTGGTGGTTTTTCCCAGATGGGTTTCCACGTTATTTCTTGTGTCCAAATGAATGATTGATGTGGTGAATGTTTATGTGATTGATTAATAGTTGCTTTCCATACAATGTTAAATGTGGTTCAGTTTTTGTTAATTTTCTTGCAATTGGTAGATGGATGAACAAAATATCTTGTTGAATTGAAACTGTATAAATATATATAATTGTGTATAATTCCTGTTATGAACCCTGACTTAAGTCATAGAGCTGATTGATGTGAGTCAGGTGCGCCACATGAGTTGTGCTAGCTACGAGGGGGAAAGGAAGGTCAGGTCGTGCGCGATGACATAAAGTTGTGCTCATTCGCGCAGAACCGACTCCTCCGTCCAGCCGCCCTGCTGCCTTTGTTGAGCTCCTTGGTTGCGAGCCAAGGGACTATACTTCCCCGACAATCGTTGAAACATGGTTATGGTGGTTACCCATCTATGAGATATCTCGTGTGATACTGTGCCTGCTTCGTAGGTGTTGCTGATGGGGCTTGCTCTATCGGGCCGATATCTCGAGTAGTTGTTGGATCGGAGGGCTCCGTAGAACCTGGGTCATGCAAATGGGGAAAAGTGGCAAACAGTGGAAGGTTAGGCCTCCCATGGTCAGATATAAGTGATGGATGAGCCTTTTTGACATGGTGGAAGGATGGGCCTCCCATGGCCAGATGTGAGTGCTAGGCCTTTCTGACATGGTGGAAGGTGAGGTCTCCCATGGTCAGATGCGAGTGATAGGTGTGCCATGCTGACATGGATACTAGATGTCTTCCTCCCATGGTCAGATATAAGTGTTGGGCAAGCCTTTCCGACATGGTGGCAGGTTGGGCCTCCCATGGTCGGATATAAGCACTGGAGAAGATGAAGACCTACATGGAGGCTAGGCCTACAGCTCGCATGAAAAAGGGTTGGCTCTGTAGAACTTCCTATGATGAGTAGAATCGAGAGATAGCACCATTTGATCGAGATAGTGGAAGCATTGTTGATGATGATCCAATGACAAAGACTTGTGCTAATGAATTGTGTCAAGAGAATACCTTCCTAGCTAAGAGGGAGTGTTGATGTATTTGTAACTTCGAATGTATTCACTTGTATATTTTATATATTGTATTTCATTGGTACTCGATGTTCTTATCGGGAGAATCATTAATGTAATCAAGTCATGTAAAGTCATAGAGGTTAACCCTCCTAGTTGATCGGGGGGAAAAGTCCCCACAGTTTCGAGGCACTAGGGTTAGTAGACTCTCCTAGAGAAGTTGGCCCTGGTAAGTAATTGTCAAGTCAGAAACTAGTATAAATAGAGAGTGAGCCTCTCTATTTGTCACACACACTCACCTAGCTATAACGCATAGGTGAGAGAGAAGAAGCTTGCTCAAGTGAGAGAGAGAACAACTGTTGGAGATCATATTTTTGTCTTTGGGTTTTACTGCTGCCATTGGTGCTCATTCTATCTCTGAGGAAGTTGTGGGGTTTTCTCCTTTATGGTTTCCTCGAGGAAAATCTTTGTGTCTATTGTCTCTTGTGATTGATTGCTGTGCATGTTATGATCTCAGATAAGATCCTAAGATAATACTGTCTAATTGATTCAAATCTAATAGTGTGCGGGTATCTTTCTTGAAGATTCAGGTGACAATATTGTGTGGGAACCAAACAAAATTTACAGTGAAGTTTCTACAAAGCTGGCTTATAATGTCATTTTAAATCAGAGTAAGGAAATCAATGTGAAGTGGTGGAATAATTTTCTTTGGAGGAGTCACATTCCTCCAAAAATAAAATGTTTCTTTTGGCTAGTATTGAACAATCGTATTCTTGTTTGGGAAAATCTAAGAAGCAGTGGTTTTGTCGGTCCAGGGATATGTTTTATGTGCAGGAAGGATATTGAATTTGTCTCACATATTTTTTAGCTGTGATATTTATTCCAATTGGGAGGAGGTATGTAGTCTATTAAATATGCACATGGATCGAAAAGGAAGTGATTTGGATGATAATCTGTTTTGGTGGTTTCATCATAAAGAAAATTCAAAGATCTTCCTTTCTTTATTTTTCTGAGAGGTATGGAAAATGCACAATAAATTTATTTTTCAGGATATATTTCCTTCTTTACCTATCACTGTTGCAAATATTTATGTTCGGTGCTTGACTTGAGAAAGGATGAGCTTGTGAAGCCAAAAATATTTTCATTGGGCCTCCTTTGTCTGAGGATATCCCTATTAGTTTTTTTGATGGTGCTCATGTGAAAGGTTGGTGTGGTGCAGGGATGGTTTTATCTTTGAGAAGGATTCATGTCATCAAGTTAAAGATGGGATTAGGTAAGGGGACAAATACTATGGATGAACTTCTCTCCCTTTGGGGTATATTATGGTTTGCAATGAAAAGAGGTTGTCTTGAGCTGAAGGCATATGGTGACTCAAAAGTCATAGTTGATTGGGTAAATGGTTTCAATGCTATGCAATCTTTGGGTTTTTTATGAATGGATCAGGAAAAATAGAACATTGATGCAACATTTTCATGGATTATATTTTAGTCATATTTACAGGTGTTTCAATGAGGAAGCGTATGCTTTATCAAAAGATGTTATTAGATATATATTTGATTCCATTCAGTTTTCGGAATTACTGGATGGAATGCTAATTGATTCTTATGCTTATCATGTGTTTTGAGTTTTCATATCTTATGAAGATGTTATTAGTTGATTAGAGAGTATGGTTGTTTATTGGTGAATATATTTTTTGTACTTACATAATTTAGTATTGTTTTTTGAGTGGCATTGTAATGGGGGTAGCGAGGTTCGAAGATACATCTAGCCTTGTTTTGATTTAGTGGGTTGTTCAGTTTTGTTGGTTCCCACTATTTTTTTGGAAGTATATGGAGGTGAACATGATGTTTATATGTAACTTCGATTCCTTTGATGAATAACAAGTTGCATGTTTTTTTTTTGGTTGAAATGTTTTTTAGTCAATCCAATATATTTAAATCATTCTATAATTTTCATCTTGAATTGAATTTTTTCCCTGGGAAAAAGATCACAGTCCATAATTCTATTAAATAAAATCATGAAACATATTGTTCATAGGCATATAATGATGTACAATAGTCGAGTTAGATAGTTCATCAACAAAAAGAGATGATACACCATCATGTCCTTATCTAATTACTACTTACACATTAACAAAGATTCTTCCATGACAATCACTGCATAATCATTAGTAGCCTGTTTATGGGCATATAGGATTAATAAGTGGTCCAGGATCTAACTCTTTGATAGATTATTTGTCATGGATCCATAGCTGATTAGTATCCTCAATAAAATCAATGCCTTTCTTAGATAAGAGATCAACTTGAACGTTCCTTTCCTTGTAAAGATGATGAAAGGATATACGTTGAAAAAACGTCAATAACCTTTGTATCTCAACCATGATAGGGTCTAGGTATATGCTTCTTAGTTTAGACTTATGGATGAGTCTGTTAATCACAAGTTTTGAGTCCCCATATACCTGTAAAAATTAGATCTTCAAATGGATAACAAGCTTTAAAGATAAATGGATGGCACGTAGCTTTGCCATATTATTGGATGCCACCCCTATCTTAGTTACAAATTGGTTCCATATAGATTCAAATGTATAGATCACACCACTCACTCTGCCATATTATTGGATGCAACCCCTATATTAGTTACAGATTGGTTCCATATAGATTCAAATGTATAGATCACACCACTTGACTGCCCACACGAGAATCCCCTGCAATCGCACCATCAAAGTAACACCATGCATATGACTTGTCAATAAGTTTTGGAAGAATGGTACTCTGAAGCATTTTCCTAGAGATTTGTGGAAAGTGTTCCATAATAGTGAGGCTTTTAACCGCATAAACATGTGAAGGGATAAGAGTATCATGAAAAATGGCATAATGATGGGCCCTCCAAGTGGCCCAAATGAGTACTAATGGGAGTTCCTTACAGGACTGAAGAGATGCAACATGCAACCATTTCCAAAAAGATTCATTTAAATCAATGCCTTCCTAAATGAATGGAGTATGAGTAATATCTGAGCATATTTTCCACATGTCAACCATATGGGATAAATCTATGAAAATATGAGATATATCCTTGCCCTGTGCATGACACAAAGGACATATGTGAGGGATTCAATTAAAAACGTTTAGTAGATGTTCACATACAAGAACTTTACCAACCATGGCAAGCCACATGAAAAGTTTATATTTCAGTGGAAAATGTATCTTCCAAATATGGGTCATTCACCATATCGACTCAAGATGATCCTCATATTCACGCAGAGTAAGATAGCCCAACTTTTGTGAACAGGTTCCTGGTCCATCTCAAAGTATCTTCATTATCCGTAATATATATGTGGCATCTCTCAATATCTCGAATATAGTTGTCCCATAAATATTTGTTACCATTTATAAATCCCATGTGGTCAGTCGAGATCCAAACCTAGTGAAAAAGCATAGATATCCTATGGTCTATGATCTGGTGTAGAAAAAAATAAGCCGAATTAGTAAGCATATCAATCGTATGGGTCGACGAATCGTGGTTAATCTTGGAACCAATCCATCTATCAAAATATAACGAGAAGAGTTTACCATTGCCAATATGCCATGAGATCCAATCAATAATAAGATGAAATGCAACTGATATAGCTTTCCAGATAATAGAAGCATGTCGATAGTGATTGACATGAGATTGTATCCAGTATTGGATGGAGAATATCGGAGAAATGTATTTATAACTGAAACCGATAGGCTATTGTTGGTAATAATTCTCCATATTCATTTGGAAGCCAATGCCTTAGAGAAGCAATGATGATGCATGAGATCCCAACCACCCATTGATTTAGGTAGATTAAGTCTTTGCCATGTAATCCATTTTCCTTCATTAGAATTACTCGATAAGAAATTAAAACCCAATTATGGATCTAAGATATGATATATGAAGGAACGTGTTCAAGAGTGACCCAATAAACAAGTAGTCCATCCAAGACAAATTTGAGAACAGTATAATGACATGCCCTTGACAAAAAGGTATTGCACCATTGAGAAATATTACCTTCAACTCTTATGCTCAACCATTGCCGCTAAACTTTAGAGTAGTTATTAGGTTTGACAGTGAAGCCCATATACTTTAGTCCATTAGTAACATCACATATTTCAAAATCAAGGAGCTCGAAAATACATTTCGTTAAATATTCATCAATATGAATGAAAGATAATAGAGAACAATATTTTCAAAGCATTTGCATGCTCTGAGCATTTGCATGCTCTGATCACGATCCACTGATCTAGCCATCGAACTTCGATCTACATGCTTTGACCATGATCACGACTTGCATGCTCTTGGAAATCATGATCTGCATGATCTGAGATATTACATGCACGGTATCAGAGCGTCAAGCTCTCCATTGAGCCACGATCACTTCAAGGGAAGATCGTTCCAGGTTATGGCAGGCTTTGGGAATGCAGGTCGCTTAGCCCTTTAGGCTGTGGAAAGTCTCGCCCCTGCCTATGGTGGCTATGGAGGGTAGATATGAATTGCCTCCAACCTTAAACCTCGAGGTGTTTACTAGACTGATTACCTCGCAGATTAAGAGAGTCCATTTTGGAGCCCCCATGAAGTTTGTTAAACGAATCGAGGATGTACCTGTGGTTTCCTTACTGCCAGAGGATACCATTCATGTATCTCTCTCCTTGGTGGATCTTGCACTCATCGGGAAATTCACCGGGCTTTGGTCGTCTCTGAAATCCATCGAGAGCTGGGTCCAGAGAAACTGGAGACCTCTGATCACCCAAAATGTGGCATCTTACTTGGTCGGAAGAGGCTACTTCCTGTTTGATTTCAAATCCAAGGTTGATAGGGATCTTACCTTTCAAAATGTTCCCTACTTCATGGGGTCACAAGGCCTATATCTGAATAGGTGGATGCCAGATTTCAACCCAAAGGTAGACATCCCCAAATCCGTCCCTGTCTAGGTCAGGCTACCAAACTTTCCCTTGCACTATTGGAACCCGAAGTCGCTTGAAGCAATTGAGAATGCCCTGGGAAGATACATCGATATGGAAAGCCCTAAGGATCAGTACGCTTGTTCCCAGATTTGTGTGGAGGTGGACCTAGAAGCTAGATTACCAGAAGCCATCAAGCTCATAGTGGGAACCTGGTACCACTAGCAAAATCTGGATTATGAACAACTACCTTTCAAATGTAGAGGATGCCACATATCCGACCATTTCCTACGCAATTTCCCTCAAAAGCAGGAAAGTCAACAAGAAAAGGAGGATGGGTGGCAAGCAGTAAAGAAAATCAAAACAAAGAATGGGCATCCACATATTGGGAATAAGAAACCATCGAGAACAACCCCTCTAGAATATCTAGAAGAGACTAGTAGTGGACCTCTAGTTATTGAAGAGGACTCCAACACTGTTGATATGAAAGAAACATATAAAGAAGATGACCCTACCTGCCATCCTGAAATACTAGATTCAGGAGTAGAGGGGGTAAAGAAAGGAGGAAACCAAGCAAATTCTGAAGAAGAATTTGCTATCAATGAAGAGGAAGAAGAAGAAGGAGAAATCGAGATGGATACACCTAGCACAAAAAAGCAAGAGGAAGGAAATCGAATAAGGAAGTAAGGGAGAAAGCCATGTACAAGGATAAACTGCAAAGCTCCCAACTAACATTGGAGAAATTACTTTGAAACACCAGGAATACTCGCCAACATGGGAAATCCCAGAAAGGGATTCCCTCCTTTGTCAAAAGTAAGTAATGAAGGTTCTCTCCTGGAACTGTAGAGGTCTGGGAAGCAAAGCTAAAGAAGAATCTATGAAGGACCTGAAACTATCCTAACCAGACATTGTACTGATCCAGGAGACAAAGATGGAGAAAGAAGCATTTCTCCAAGTAAGTGGAAAGTTCTGGAATAAAGGAGGAGGCCTCATTGTCAGCTGAAGAGGTGCCTCTGGAGGAATTGGAATACTCTGGGAAGTTCAAAAAATTGAGCTAATTGAATCCAAACAATCTCTTCACTGGATTCTTACCAAGTTGTTACACAAAGATTCCAACACCTAGGTTAGTCTCTTCAATATTTATGCTCCTGCTTTGTATACTGAAAAAAAAATATTGTTGGAATCTTTTGAGGGAGGAAAGGACCATGGGACCACTGGATAATGTTATTCTAGCCGTGATCTAAATGTCACATTGAGTCAATCTGAAAAAAAAGGGAGGTTCTCTGGTCAGAGATCCAATAAGGGAGTAGGTTGATGAGTTTATTTCGGAATGGGATATTTTTGATGTTATCCCAACTAAGGGGAAGTTCACCTGGACCAATAAGAGGCTAGGTCCAGGGAACATAGCGACCATACTTGATTGCTTCTTGATTCAAGACTCCTTTTTGATACTAGGGCTAAACGCTACCTCTAAAATCCTCCCCTTTGGGGTCTCAGATCACAAACCTATTATGCTACAGATAAGGAAATACCAACATTTGGGGCCTATCCCATTCCGATTTATCCCACTATTGAGCTCCCACAAATATTTCCTTGGTATTATCTCAGAATCTTGGGCTGCTCCAGTTTTGGGTTCACCATTTTACATTTGGGAAGAAAAGCCGAGAAGAGTTAAAATAAAACTCAAGAATTGTGCCAAGCTTACTGCATCCCCAACTCAAAGGAAAACCAAAGCCATGCTAGGTCTAGAGGAACACCAGCTTAGCATGGAGGCAACCCAAATTTCAAGGGAAGATCTGGAAAGAGAAGTAAGCCTTCACCAAGAGCTCCATGCGACTTGCAAACAAGAGGAAGAGAGTTGGTGACAAAAATCTAGATGCCTTTTGATTAAATTTGGGGATCGAAACATAGCTTATTTCCATAAACAGGCCGAGGCGAGGAGGAACTACAAAACAATCTATGAAATTCAAATAGTTGACCATGTTATCCATGATTTTGACCAAATAAAAATGGAAGCCACTCGGCATTTAAAATCCATCTACTCAGCTGAATCATTCAAAACTCCACCTAACGTTGCGTTAATGGAGCTTGTACCTAAATTGGTTAAAAGGAAGGAAAACAATGATCTCATAAAGGATCACATTAGCGGAACCAAATCAGTGACATGGAGGAGGATAAGGCACCAGGTCTGGATGGATTCAATGCAAGATTGCTAAAGTGTACTGGGAAATTGTGCACAGAGATCTATTTAAGATGGTTTTAAAATCTCAACATTACGAAAGAAACGGAGGAAGCAATAACTCTGCGTTCCTGGCCCTTATCCCCAAAGAAAAAGGCACTGTGACCTTTGATAGATATCTACCCATTTCCCTATACAATATCTGGTACAAGATCATTACCAAACTAATGTAAAACAAAATAAAAACCTTCTTGCCCCGTATCATCCCAGAGAATCAAGGGGGGTTCATCAAAGGCAAAAGAATATGGGATAGGATAATATTGCTCCAGGAGGCTATCCACTCTAGTCTTAAAAATCGAGAAAAAGAGATGGTGGTGAAAATAGATTTAGACAATGCATTCGATAGATTCTTCCACCCCTTTCTCTTGCAGGTGATGCTAAGATTTGGATTTGATCAAGGCTTCATTCGCTGGGTCAAATCCTATATAAGCAATCCATGGATTTCTCCCCTAGTAAATGGAAGAGCAAATGCCTTTTTTCAAGCCTCCTGAGGCCTTATACAAGGCTGCTCGCTATCCCCGTTACTGTATGCAATCCAAGCATCGATACCGAGCTTACAACTTGATCAAGCTAGGATAGATCATGATCTTATTGACATCAGAATAGTCCAAGGAACCAAAGATATCAATCATGCACAGTTTTCTGACGATAATATTTTTCTAGGAGGAGTAAGTCAGGTGATAGCGAGAAGATTTAAGTAAGAATTAGACGCCTACTGTCAGGCCTTAGGTAGTAAATTAAATCTAAGGAAAAACAAAATTTATAGTTGGAACATCAATCCAAGAGAGATGCCTGGCATTTCGTGCATCTTGGGAATCGAGGGAGCAACCAATTGGGATTCCTTCACATATCTGGAGGTTCCGATCTCCAACGACAAGCTGAAAGCCTCTGACTGGAATTTGCTAATCGAAAAAATCAAGAAGAAGATCCATTCCCGGGGAACGAAATGGGTAAATACTGCAGGGAAATTGGCATTAATAAAAGTCGTTCTCAATAACTTGCTGCTATTTCTGTGTCCTGTGTTGCTGGCCTCGTCCAGAATCCTTACCAAGATTGAAAGCATGTTGAAACCCTTCCTCTCACAGGGAGGGAAAAATAATGGAGGTAATAACTATGCCCTCGTTAGTTGGCAGAAAATTAAATTTCCATGGATGTAAGGATGTTTACAGATCAAGGAATTAAAATAACAAAACTTGGCACTGGGAGCTAAGCTCCTCTGGAACCTGTTTGATTCAAAGCCTTCCTGGAGCAGCCAAGTGCTCAGACACAAGTACTTTCCATGATAAATATTAAGATGTTTGGACACAAAGATAGAAAACAAGAAGGGCTCTTCAATTTCCTTGATGTGCAAGAAAGTTCAGGCCAAGTTCAAAGACAAACTCTTATGGATTCCTGGCAATGGTAAGTAGGTTAAATTATGGCAGGACTCTATTACGGGGAAGCTGTTAATGGCCTGTCTATCCGGAATCAAACATTGGCTCGATAGATAAGGAAAATTCATGCTATGGGACATCTATAGTTGGGAAATCGATACTCCTTATCTTTGGATTGATTGGGTGCTCCTGGATTGCCATGCCTATTTGGAAGAGGAGAAGGCACAATTCTTGGAGTAACTTGGAGGCATGACACTAATGGACTTAAATTTGAAAGACACGCGTGGATGGGGGAACTGATCCGGTCTCTACACGACAACTCAAGGTTACAAGCTGTTATCTACTACTCCAAGCGTGCCAAATAACCTAAGGTGTTGGGAAATGGTCTGGAATATGAAGAGTTTTCCCAAGATCGACATGTTCAGTTGGACTCTCATGCATGGAAGAGTGCTAGCTGGTGAGAATTTAGAAAGAAGAGGGATCACTTGTCCTTTTCGCTGCCCACTGTGTAAGGAAAGCAACAAAACCAGTCTCCATATGCTAGTCACCTGCCCCTTTTCTCGCAAGGTTTGGATGTAACTGCTCCACCGTCAATTGGGTAAAAAGGAACTCCAAGGTAGCATTCAACAATGCTATGTTTCCTGGGATCGTATGTATCAAGGTAACATGTACAAAAAAGAGGGCTTCAAAACTTGTTGGAGGATGATTCCAAAAGTAATGTTTTGGAACATCTAGATTGAACGTAACCAAATAATTTTCAAAAATAAATATCAAACTCCAAAACAAATTGCTTAAAACGTATATAATCATGGGAGAAATCTTAAATGCTTCTTTATTGTCGAAGAATAAGACCAAGCTTACTTCAAATGAAGCCAGTTGGCTGGAGTCCTTCAACATTTCTGAAATAATCATTACTACAGCCAAGAAATCACTGGAAGTATGGGAATTAAGGATGTATAAAACTCAGTTTGAAATTTGATTGAAAGACGGGGCTTCGAAAGGGAATCCAGGTGCGATGGGAGGAGGAGGGATCTTTAGCAATCCAAAAGGGAGATTTGAAAATGAATACTACCGAAACATAGGAAATGATACTAATAACATGGCTGAAGCTTACGGTCTTTGGCAAGGACTTAAGCAGCTGGAATCCAGGGGGATCGAGGAAGCCATTGTGTTTGGTGTTCTCATATAATTATTTAGTCCATGAATGGGAAAAAACAAGGCCATAGTAGGTTAGCCAGAATGATTGAAATAATTATTTCTCTCTCAAATAAATTCAAGCATCTAGAGTGCTTTCATATTCTCCACAAGTTGAACGACAAAGCGGATCTAGTGGCAAATAAATCAATAACACTGCGCCAAAATCAGATCCATGTTAATGTTCTTACTTACAACGTTATTCCGCCTTGAAGCAACAACCTTCCAAATGATGGGAGTTTGCTCTGGAACTTATTGCCTTAGCTCTTATTTATTTTCATAAATCATAAGTTTGTAATCCGTTCGGTGGCTATGCCACTTCTATTATAACCAATACTATAACTGCTTTTTGTCTAAAAAAAATATGAATGAAAGATAATGAATATTTCCTGAAGTTGCAAGACATACTTGTTGCAACCGAAAATAGGTTAAGGATATCATATATTTTTTGCATCCCCCTTCTAGATCCATTTGAGAAAATGAGGATGCCATCGACAAATAGGAGATGGGTTATGTATATGGAATTCTTGAGGTTGAAACCCCTTAGGATCCCATTTTTTCTAGAAGATATGATAATATGATTGTCATGTCCGCATTCAAATAAGGCTACTTGAAAATAATGTTTCACTAACCTACTAGTTCCCTAGGTTGAGACAGAGACATACATTTTGTAATAAAGGGGTTATGGGATGCAAAAGGAATTTAGTTTTCCATATTCAAATTTAAATGGGTCACATAAATAATAAATGCTAAGAAAATAAGGTGGCATTGGTTCATGAAGACACTTGGAAGCTTGTGGAGCCTTTGGGTGACTAGATTTGCCACACACTTGGCACGATCTTCATCCAAATTCGAATCCATGGTTAGTGTAACAATATGGGAGGATGATGTGGTTTCAAATAACATATCAAGAGTCAATGAATTCTAATTATTAAAGGAGAGTAACTCCCATGGAAGAGGAAGAGACTAGAAGACAATGGGTGCCACTTGGAAGGAGATTCCATGCACTCTATGACAATAACTGATGAAAGATTCTATGAAAAGTATGAAAAATTTAGACCTGATTGAATACCTATTAAAAATATGACATGATAGGGACAAAAATATCCACTAAGAGGGTGCATTTTGGATTTATAGGAAACCATTCAAATTGGGGAATGAAGAGGAAGACAAGTGTCATATGAGTTACTAAACCACTAAGATGAGTTGGAGGAAGCCCATAGAGGGAAATTTGACCTTAGGAGGGATAATGAAGTTAATAAAAGGATTTCATGAGGAAGGATAATGGATTTTTATCATTTGTTAATTGGCCTTTGCAATTTTGGAAAGCTTCTACTTGTCCATTGCATAGTGAGTGTTCACTCTCCTTGCTTGTGAATCAATTTCGAGGGAGTTGGATTCCTTTCTAAGTTGGTTGATGGATATTCCATTCAAACCTATCATTTGAGATGAATTGAGGTTTTTTAGTTTCAATTTTAAGGTCCATACAATTCAAATTCTCATCTTTCTCCCTATTCTCTCTTTCCTTCTTCTCCATTCCCCCCCACTCTCATGTTGATGGCACACTTAATGGAGTGGTGCTTGCAATTTGATGAGTATATTTGATGCCAAATCTTGGGTATATGATGGATGTTTTTGTACTCATATTTCCATATGCTCTGTAATTTGAAATATTATAAATCCATGTGTGAAAGTCTTGCATTGCCATGCTCTTGAATGACTAGTTTTCATGTATTTGGCTTCCATTTTGAAGGAGTTGTACATCAGATTTGTATGAGGAATTTTCTATGAGTTTTATGATTAAGGGGAAGCCATAAATTATGTATTACTCTTTAATTTCATGACCATATTTTCTGTATCTCCAAATCCAGTAAACTCCAGTGTGAAAGGTTTTAATTCCCATGCTCTTGAATGACTAGTTTTCATGTATTTGGCTTCCACTTTGAAAGAGTTGTATACCAGATTTGTATGACGTAATTTAGATGATTTTTAATTCTATTGGGGAATCCATTTGATTTATGTTTATGATATTTATATGTAATTTCATTATATTAACCATTCAATCTACTTTTCATGAGTCAAAATCGAGTTATTAATACCATTTCCCCTTAAGCAAATTCACTAAAAGTTACCATGTAGATGTTGCACCTCATAACCATTTTGAAAGGTTTAATAACCATAAATAACGATATAAAATGATTTCTTATATGTATAGCCATACTCTGTTCTGAAATTTGGGAGGGTCGTACTGCATTTGGAGAGACAAAAGTGTCATCTACCCTTGGGGATTTTAACATCGATTTTCCTAGTGTTTTTGTCTTTCTTTCCCTAGGGACAAAACCAAGTTGCTGAAGAATTTGGAAAGTGTATGAGAATTGATAATATGAATTAGGATGTCCTAATACCCCTCAATCTATTTCATATATAATTTGAAATCATTTGGGTGCATTTGTATCAACTTGGGTTTCATTAGTCCAAAGTTAGAAATTGACCAAATTTGTGCAAACTTGAATACCATGTCAAAATGAGTTTTATAATTCTAAAATTGGTCTTTGAGGTATGTTACAATGTTTTAAATCCCATAGGGTCCTTCTATAAGGAATTTGGAAAGGTTCGGTGGTGTTTGGAGACAAATAAGAAAGGCTAGCTTACTACTTTTTCCTATGAAACTTGCATTGTCTCTTATTAGCCCCAAAACAAGTTGCAAAGGCTTGAAATTAGAATCAAAGTGTTCAAAGGTAATATTGGTCTGTTATATTACTAACCATAACATTTCATTCCAAATTCAGGACCATTTGGTGTTAGTTGGAGCCCCCTAGAGTCATGACTATTTAAGCTTAAATTTCCCAACTTGTATTTTTCTCTAAAATTCCAAGAGGGGACATTACAATGGCTTAGTCCTTCCATGATGAGAAGAAAAAGGAGAGGGGAAATAGGGAAATTTTGTCAAATACCCCTACTAGGTTTGAAGAAATTCAATTCATAACCATTAATTCGGGGGAAAAAACTCACCGATTGAGTACATGAGAGGGTCCATTGGACCATCGATATCTCAACCCCGATCTGTAAAAGAGAAATCCAAAGGAAATTCCAATTCAATATATTGTAATATTTTGTGTGATTAGATTTAATAATGAAAGTGGGTGCACTATGAACCTTTTCCTAGAGTAAAACCTCTTGAGATACGCCTATCACGTCGTGGATGTATCTCCCTTTGAGAAAAGCGAATTGCTCAAGACAAATGCCTTTGTACAGAATAATCTTGAGGTGAACAACAATAAATTTTGATATAATATTGTATGTAACATTACATAGATAAATAGGCCTAAGGTATTCCATGCACTTCACATTATATGATTTAGTGATTAGAGTTAAGACAGTAGTATTGAAAGTAGCCAATATTTTTCCATTTGACCTAGATTCCTCAACAACCTTATGCAGATAATTACCAATGATATCAAACATACCGGTGTAAAATTAAATCGGCCACCCATCTCACCCAGGGCTCTTGTCTAGGTGCATAGTTTTGATGGCATGATATATTTCTCCTTCGTGATAAGGGAACTTAGAGAGATGTTTTATTCATCAAATATAATCCTTGGCATGCGAGCATGAGTCCCCATCATGGATTCGATAGGAGCTTTGGTAGCTTCCTTGAAAATAATTTCAAATTTATTGACTCCAATATTCTTTATATCATAAAAAACCGAGACCATTGTGATTTTGGTCCTTGATATACCAGATGGATTTTGAATGGATTTTATGTTTGACAAAGTTGTGAAACTACTTGGTATTATTATCTCCATATTGTAACCATAGAGCCCTGATTTTGAGATGAATAATAGCTTTGTCTTCAATCAACAACTTTATATTATGAGATTCCATGTGGATGATAAAATCCCCTCGTTCAACTGAAGAAAATCCATATGGGTTATCCTGATAAAAGGTGTCCAAGTGGTATTCAATAGTTGATAGATCTCATTGCATGCATTGTCGAATATCAATACTCCATGTTTTGGTCCAGGCTTTTAAGTTATTTAGATTATTTAGAAACTGTATAGTCATTGATGAATGATCCTTATCAGTGAAGGGAACCTAGTTTGATTTGACAACCTAGTGAAATTCATCCTCATCAATCCAAATCACATTAAATTTAAATAGACCAGGGGGTTTTCTCTGATCCCCTTCAATTCCATGAAAATAGGAAAATGATATGATTCACTTTCATCTCCCACCCAATGTTTGATCAGAGGAATAACGTTCATAAAAATATCATTAATAAGAAAATGGTACAATCTTTTGGAAACATATTGGTTCCCAATACACTTATTTCTCCATGATGGTTTCAAAACTATTAGAGGAATATATATAAGGGCCATGTCCTAAAAATGATTTGTAAATTAGTCTAATAATGGGTCCCTTTTACCAATAGCCCCTCCCAAGATTCTGAATTCACAATAGATAAGTTTAGGTCCCCTGCAAGGATAACATTACTAGAATTGTGGAAGCTCGCAGAAAATAACCTATTCCAGTATAAAGTCCTCTATGATTATGGACCATAGATATTTAATATAGTAAAGGAGATACCCAAATCCATGCTTAGATGAGTAGTACCAAGACCAGAGGGTATACCCCAACATTATTACATACTAGTTCAAATTTATAAACCCATATAAGCCTAGGTCACAAGCTTAAACTTGATTTTCATCTATAGGCATTGAATTCCTACAAGTTTGTGTATGGACTAAAATTAAAGTGTTAAGTTGTAACCTATAAGTTTTTGCATCATCAAATAACATTTTGTTTTGCTAAATAAAAGAACAAAACTTATATTATCTAGTGACAACAGTAAATGGTGATAGAGATACAACATATATTTTTCATTGATGTACTTGGGTTTTAGAAATGGATAAGTTGTAACTAAACAGGAGGCTTATTCCACTACACAAAGGAATGAACAAAATGACATTGAAGTGAAAGGCTTGAAAGTACAATTATTTAAAATAAATTATTATTATATTGAAAGGAACTAATTTTGTTGTCGAAGATAGACAAATTGTATTAAACCATAAATGAGACTAAATGATTGTATAGAACAACAAAGTTGACACCATGTGCAACATTTTCCAAGAAATTGAAAAAAAAAACTAGAGTTAGTGTTGCGATTGAGAATTAAAAAAAAAGACATGGTTTGTTGAATTATATTCTGACCTCTCCACTCTACATCAACGATTGTTTAACCATTAGATTTTCCTAGCTTTACTCTCGACCATATACTTATTATCTACATTATTTTCTCAACCACTTTTATTATACCTTTCATTAAATCATAATATAGAACCATGGGCATGTTACTTTGAGGATTGTCAACCCATCATTGAGAATGTTTTTAGAGATTGTTAAGTGGAGTGTAAGTTAAAATTCAAGGGCCCACTTTTTGAATCTAACGTAAAAATTGTTTGACATGTGTGCCTATCACGCAAAATTGTATACAAAATATCCACAAGCATTTGTAACCTCTCACATCTTTGAAATCCCAAATTTACATCTAACATCTCTATATGGCCATTAGCTCCTATCATAGAGACCTTCCTCCAAAAAATATTAACATATCTTGAACCTTTGACCAACCCAAAGGACAAATCTAAAATTGTAATAACATAATGAAATAACATCATTAATATGGGACTCATACATTTTGACAACATTTTAGTTGGAGTTCACCACTCAAGTCAATGTTGTGAGTGGCACACCATAAGCATCTTGTAGGATTGTAGAGAAGGTTGTATATACGTCATAATATGCATCATCAAGGTGCAACATGTCAATCAATTTATGTTGTGATGTATACTCTCTTGATGTATGCACTCAGTATGCCAATATATTCTTGGATTTTGTTCATATAATGTAGTTGTGCAGCCAAAGAAGCCGAGTAGACTGAGGTATCCTCCTACTTTTGTTAAAAATACTATCTCCATTTTTTTTATGGTGCTTCACAACATGGGGCCTATGGGGTAGGTATCTACTTGATATTAGATAAGGATCATTATTTTCACCTATGGTTTGGATGTGGTTTGGGCATGAATACTGTCATTGAACTACTTGCACTTTGGGGTATCCTTTTTTTCACTCACAGCAAGGGGATTCATTCTCTCTAGGTTTTTGGAGACTTGCGAGTGGTAGTGGACTATATTGGAGGCATAAGAAATCTGAAGGTAGATATTTTGGAGCATTGGAAGAATTAGATATATTCTCTTCAAAACAATTTTACTTCTATCGGTTTCAAGCACATATACAAAGATTTTAATGGAAGGGTTGACACTATTTCTAAGAGGGGCATCGATCTCCAAGAAGGCATGCTACACTTTGAAGAATATAGGAACCTTCTTCATGTGAAGGAAATTCAAATTTTTATTTACTGATTTGCTTTTCCTCTTTTTGGTGATGACCACCATGTGACTAGATGGATAAAACATTACTAATTATAATGTAATTTTCTGATTTGGTTATAACTTAAGATTTGTATATTGATAATTGGATCCTTGATGTTGAGATAAACCATCAGGTTGATAGTAGTTATGGGGATGTTATTGTATATTGGATTTTACAACACTTTTGTGAATGTATTGGGGCAATCCATCACTACCCTTGGGATAGGAAGCATTGTAGTTTCTTTGATTCAATCTATGAATAGATATAATTTTTTTTTTGGGTTGAAAAAAACTCTCTTTAAATGTTGCATTGTGGAGAGTATATTGCTTTCCCTCATGAAAAGTGTTATAGCTAATTTTACCACACATGGTTGATCACACTTTTATGGCCTTCCCTGTCCCTCTGCAGACTCTTTGGACCCCATGGACTATTTTTGTACCTTTGATGTTTCCAAGATAATCCCTAAAAACACTCATTATTTGCTGTATGCAACTTTTAATCCCTTTCTCGCGTATATACGCGGATATTACCCCTAAACCCGCATACATCAGGATGTGTGCAAAAGGCTAAATGTTTTTGGAGTTTTCCTTGATGTGGATCCGAGTCACTTGTCTCTTGGCCTTCCATATGCCTCGATATTGATCGAATTTGACCTTCCATTACCCCATTGAAGCACTATATAAGGAACCCTTTGGATACATTGAAGAGGAGGAATTGAAGAGCAAGAAAACTATAGTCCATTGTTTCCGTAGCTTGCTTATACTCGAGTCTGCATCCATTTGTCCCTTGGAGAACTTTGTGTTCTTCCAAAGCTTTCCTTTTCTTGTGAGATTGCTAACGAGAGATGGAGGATTGAGGTGGTGGAGGCCGAGGTGGAGGACTCAGTTTCTCTGGTTCACAGACGTACCGATAGAGGTTGTCACTTATGTAATCTCTGATTTACTTAATAGAAATATCTTTTCTTGTCCAATGATGTGCATTTAAATGAATATTGAATCCATGGATGTGTTTAATTGCTTATGTATCATTGATTATATATGCTAGAGTAGGCCTAACACTATATTATATAGCATGCTTTCCTTGTTTACTATTGTTGAGAGTGAATTGCTAACACAAGCAGGATTGGAAAAAGCTCAACATGGATCTACTACAACCGTCCGGAATAAGGTATGTTTTGAGATCCTTTAGTGTTAGATGTTGTATTTCTCTTGCATATGGGGAAGGGATTGATTTTTGCAGTTTCTCTGTCTGTTGTGGTACACCCCAAGACATAGGAAGTTTTCTCTGTAACAGAATTGGTGACTTTGCTGGGACGTTCCTTGTTTTTCTTTGGGGTTTGGGAGCACAATGTGCTTGATATTATTGAATTGCTCTCTGTTTCTCCCTGTTTCGGTGTCACATTTTATAGTATGTTCATCCATCAACACTCCCCTTTATTGGTTTGACCCTTGGCCTGCTTTTTACCACTGTCTTCTCTGTATATGCAAGTTTTTGGCCAAAAGTCACGTACATACGCGGGTTTTTGGCCAAAATTCGCGTATACATGCAGGTTTTTGGCCAAAATCCGTGTATACATGCAAATTTTTGGCCAAAAGTCACGTACATACGCAACTGTTCTTTAAACAGTCGCGTACATCCTCCCTTTTGGTTGAGTTTGATGTTGTGGGAAGTTGCTAGGTGGGTTGTGAGTGTGGTTGGGTCTTCTTGGGATCTAATGTTGTTTGTTGGATGCTTCTTTTGTGACCAAAGATCGATTTTTCATTGATTTTTCTTTGAAAGTAGTTTTAATCATTTATCCTTTTTATTTTTCCATTAGTGCATTACTCTTTTTGTCTTGGTGTCTTGTTGGGCTTGTGTTTTATACTTGCTGCATAGACTGAGAGTTTTAAATGACTTTTATTGCATTTTCATTCTTTTATATTGAAAATACAAAATAGTTGCACTCTTAGTTGCACTCTTAGTTGCATCTTAGATATGGATTTGAGGAGGTGCTTGCATTGGATTGCTTGGATGAGAGTTGTATTTAGGATTTCATATAGGAAGTTTTATCCGTAGGAAGAATTACATTGGCATTCACAAAGGAATATATATTTATGCATCTCATGTAGCGGCATACCCTGTTTTTCATTCTACAAGATTGCACTTGGCATTGCTTGTTAGGTGTGCAATTTTATTTCACTACCGAGTCTTCATATCATTAGTTGCACGATCATTTCCCATTGAGTAATCACAGCCAGTAAAATCAACGCATAATTTAAAATGAACTACACATTTTTCTTTTATAGGGTTCACAAACAAGATTAGGATTTGGAGTCTTGGAATAGTTCATTGTGAGTCAATTCTCCAAGACTACTAAACAAAAACAATTAGGTGTTTGTCCATGTGAGATAGTGAAATCCTTGGTATAATTAGTGTTTCTCAGGACGCTCCTCTTACATAGGAGTTAAGCACTAGGTAGTGCACACAATTGTGATTGGGATGACCCCTGGTCATTTTCTGTGAGCACCAGAGATATTTCCAGGATTGTATTCGTATCTGGGGGCTCTTTCGAGAGTTTTAGGCTTTTCTACCTTGCCCATATGGTCGATCCCACCTGCGACTGTCCGCCTGAGCATTGGTTATATTGGGGTGACCTTAGTTGCCTTACCTAGGTATCATAGGGGGTACTTGCAGAGGTTATTCTGTGGGTGTCCTGGCCAGGTAGAGGTCGGACAACACAGTTGCTTTATGCATTGAAGATTAGGGCCACTATAATTGGTTACGTATCTCCACTTATAGTGTATGGGAGTTTCGAGCCTCTCCTAGGCGAGAGATACCTACTGCATTTGGGAACTCACATATCCTCCCCTTGGTTTGCTTGTATTTTTGTTGTAGATTTTCTTAGGAGTGTGCTCTTTGTGCACTAATTGGCCTTTGGGATCATGGTTACTTTTATTTTTAGCATGTCTAGTATCTTGTCACCCGTCCTTGGTCCTAGTACAAAACTTGGTGTCGAACTTGGGGGCATCACATCCCCTTACCGTGCTCATAGATTTGGGAGTGGTCACATTCCTCCCTCTAATCCATTTGTGGAGGATGTTGAATCCCTTCTCTTGGTATTTACACCGATGGTCAGCCTCACGGGGGTGGTAGTGGATGTGTGAACGTTGGGTCTACACCTTACTTTCCTTTTTATGTCCCATCATTCACTGCATTGTTTCCTTTGGGTGCAATTGTCATGATCATTCCTCCCTATATCCTATAGTTTGGATTCTTTATTGATTATGTTGGGTTGTTTTGGACTAATATGGTTGTCATGTATGATCCAGTTTTTGTATACTCTCTCTGAGGTTTCGACCTGTTCGTGCCTATTATAGGTATTATGTCTAAACTGGCATATAGGTTAGGATATCACATCCGCTTGCACTTATGCATTTCCTTATGACCGTTCCAGCTTAACCTTAGGTACGAACCCATTCCATGGTATCACAGAACGTTCATGCTGTTGTTAGAAGTGGTACTATGTGAATGGTAGAGCTTTACCATACAGGGTACCCCAGTTAGATCATGTTTTGCATTTGGTGCCCATGCCAACATTTTTCATTTAGGGTGTGGGAGTCCTTTGTATAGTACCACCAAGACTTTGAGCAAGAGCTTCATACTCCTCTTGACCTTTATGCTGGCCTTTTCCCCAAGACTCTCTTGTATATGTCAAGTTGTAATTGCATTATCGTGAGTTTTGATTACCTTTTTGAGACTTATGCTAGCTTCCCTGACTTTGATTATCAGCCATATAGCCTGAGCTTGTCTCATGTCTAGCCAAGCAGAGCCATTTTCTATATATTTTGTAGCTTGATTCCTCATTTTTTACCGGGAGGGGACTTTCCCCTGAGTGTCGTTATCCTGCACATGTTTCCTTGCATTGAGCATAGGCATGTTCCACTGCTTGGAACTAGTTTGTTTTCCCTTTGACACTCGTCTCCTCCTAGATTTGTAACTATAAAGCACTTTTATTATTTTTCAAGCTTTTCAAAATATCTGAAAAAGTCCAAAAAAAAAAAAAAAACTAAAAAGCCGGACAGGAAAAGATGTTATCTTTGGTAGCAGTTGAGTCGTGTCGCCTTGGAACAGAGCACTGCATATCACATCCATTGGTTGGGTTAGTAGTTTGATTTTAGGAGATGTACTTGTATCTCCGAGTTTATATCCACCGACTGGTTAAGATTTCAGTCCCTATGGAGCCTCTGTCGATGCCTCATGTGTCGTAGAGATGTCCCAGTTTTGTATATCGAGTCAATGCTTCCTACATTCAGTCACCATTTTCCTTTATTCTCTTGTTCGAAGGAAGTTGAAGCCTGAGTCGGCCATTCCTTAGTTGTATTGACTTTGCATGTCGGCCATTCCCAGTACTAGTATTGGTTTGTGCACATCTTGTTCGAGTCCTTCCACATTATACAACATTGCTGAGTACCTCGTGTTGGTTGATGGGGGATTCCTTAATGACGTCCTTCCAGCGGATTCCATCCCATCGACTTCAGATCATTTATTCTGGGATAGGAGTCTAGAGTCATTTGAGTGCCTTGAGACTTACAGTCATCAGTGGTAGGTTATCTCACCATCGATAGTTTTGGGAATACATCAATGTCCCCTGATCGATGGATTCTTCCAAGTGTTCGACCTCAACACATTTATTCGCACTTGTTAGATTGCACTCTAGTACCTTGATTCCCATTTTCATTATCGGTGGGTGATATCGCATCTGTTAACGATATACATCAATAACCGGTAATCAGACGATGGACTACTATGTTCGACCTTGACACCTCTATTCACATAGTAGGACATGTACTCGTAGCAGTTGGTGTAGAAGACTTTCCAGATTGGCGGTGTTTCATATATGCTACCTCCTTGATCGTGCCAGTGTTCATGAGATTTCAGTTCTCGTGACTTGATTCCAGTGTATGTCAGATATCTTTAGCCATTATGGAGATCTTGATAAATGGTATATCTTCAGCTTTCATGGAGATCTTGGTACTTTGTATATCTTCATCATGGAGATTTTGATCTATTGTATATTGTACATGGCGATGACCACACATGTCACAGTTTGTATATCATGCCTATTCATGGCCATTGTACTCTTATATCTGGGACTGCTATATGTATTTGCAGTCATGTGCAGAGTTTGATTATTGTATTATACTGTTGGATGGCTGGTTCTTCCACCTATCTCTTCATCACTCCACTTCTGGGATGGATTTATAATGTATTTCGGCCATCTTGTTATCCCTCTGACCTCACACATTAGGGGGCATCTGTTATAGCTGATTTTACCACACATGGTTTATCACACTTTTATGGCCTTCCCTATCCCTATGCAGACTCTTTGGACCCCATGGACTATTTTTGTACCTTTAATGTTTCCAATATCATCCCTAAAAACACTCATTATTTGCTATACACGACTTTTAATCCCTTTCTTGCGTATATACACGGATATTACCCCTAAACCCGTGTACATCAGGATGTGTGCAAAAGGCCACATGTTTTTGGAGTTTTCCTTGATGTGGATCCGAGTCACTTGTCTCTTGGCCTTCCATATGCCTCAAGATCGCTTGGATTTGACCTTCCATTGCCCCATTGAAGCACTATATAAGGAACCCTTTGGATACATTGAAGAGGAGGAATTGAAGAGCAAGAAAACTATAGTCCATTGTTGCTGTAGCTTGCTTATACTTGAGTCTGCATCCCTTTGTCCCTTGGAGGAATTTGTGTTCTTCCCAATATTTCCTTTGCTTGTGAGATTGCTATCGAGAGATGGAGGATTGAGGTGGTGGAGGCCCAGGTGGAGGACTCAGTTTCTCCTGTTCGTAGACGTGCCGATAGAGGTTGTCACTTATGTAATCTCTGATTTACTTAATAGAAATATATTTTCCTGTCCAATGATGTGCATTTAAATGAATATTGAATCCATGGATGTGTTTAATTGCTTATGTATAATTGATTATATATGATAGAGTAGGCATAACACTATATTATATAGCATGCTTGCCTTGTTTACTATTGTTGAGAGTGAATTGCTAACACAAGCGGGATTGGAAAAAGCTCAACAAGGATCTACTACAACCGTCTGGAATAAGGTATGTTTCGAGATCCTTTAGTGTTAGATGTTGTATTTCTATTGCATATGGGGAAGGGATTAATTTCTGCGGTTTCTCTGTCTGTTGTGGTACACCCCAAGCCATAGGAAGTTTTCTCTGTAACAAAAAGCAATGTTAATGTTTTGCAATATGTGAAAAAATAATTTTTATTTTGTTGGATAATATTCTAAAGTTAAATCCTTGTCTAGGCCTCCATCAAGCTTAGACCTTGTGCTTAATCTATTTGAGCTTAAGATATGGAGCACATTTAAGAGTTATCTCATTACTGTATTGAGTGGCACCTTGAAGATATCATACATCTATTTTAAGAAATTGTAATGCAAGGTCTTGAAACACAACAGGTTAATGTTAATATGGAGATCAAACAATCCTTATTTTTCACTTTGCATGATCCCAAATCATTTTGCGGGAGTCAAATATTGTTCCATGCTACCATAATTGTTTAATGGACCATTCGACACATCTATGAGACCGCAATTAAAACTCTAAATTTATCCTCACACTTCACGAGAACAAAGTTTAGACATCAATTAGTTTGTTTAAAAGGGTCTTTCACTTGCATCAAGCACCAACAAGCTCATGTATGCCACATGGTATCCTTTAAACCCTTCCTCTCTTGGAATTCCTCCTCCAACAAATTATCTATCATTTAAACAAATTAACATGACATCACCATTATTGAGCTCCAATCAATCATAGTTGATAGTATCAGTGCTCACAACATTTCCATATCTATGGTAATCAAGAATCTAATTGCATCTTCAATCACCCCAAATATGGCATTGGGAACATATCATAGTTATCAAGATATGGTAAGTATGATTTCTGATAATACCTTATATACCATTGTGTAGCAACAATTCGTCATGAAGAACAACATCAAATAAATTGAATATGATATTGTTTTTCATAATTGATTCCAAGATTCAAAAGATTAATTTTAAATTAATAGATCATAACCTCTCTCAACAACACAAAATATATGGAGTGACCCTTTGATATATTTAGAACAGAGAAAGGTTAATGGAGTGGGGATCAAATCTCCTAACTAGTCTCTCCTGTAGTAGCCTCTCGCCTTGGTCAAAGGTGGATTATTTAGGACTACCATTTTCCTCCAAGGGTGTAGGGCATCATTACACTTTGGTCTCATGATGTTTTTGAAATTATCCAAGTCATAAGTAGTGCAACTACTACTTTGATTTTCTCTTTTCACATCTTTAGTTGCAACAATATTTTATAGGATCAAGATTACGTTATTTAAATGCTCATATGATTCATATTTGTTTTTCATTTCTTCGATAGCGGGCCATTCAATTGTTGATGCAATATGATACATTCACGTATTTTTATAGTATGGATTTTGGGATCCTCATTGAGACTAAAAGGATCACTAATACTCCTAACTTATGTAATATTTTGTGCAAGCAATATAATTATGGTTGACTTTATTTATCCCAAAAAGCACACACATTAATGTGAATATTGGTGGTGTTAGATAAGTAGCTTTGGCTGATCGGTGATTGAAAGTAATTGTATGGCATGAGCTATGTGAAAATTCTAGCATATAGTGTATTCAATTTTCAAGGAGTTCCTATGTACATTTAGATTTAGCTCCACTTGGAATATCTTAGTTTAATATTTCATTATTTAGACAAATAAGAAGAAATACATCAACTCTATCAATTTCAGATGAGCACTAAGAATTGGATCACTTCACTTTTTCTCATAATGGAGGCCATTCCTTTGATCTTACACCAAAGAATTTTGGTTGAGTTTAGTTGTGCATGTTTATATGTCTTCTCTTGTCACCTTTCTCTAACTTCGTCTCAAACCAATTCTCAAAGTGAAAGTATGTAATGCTATAGTCCCCACTAAAGGTCGACTCCTTAAACAATCGGTTGGCATATTCCCACAATTTCTCCTCTCAATCACTCAAGCTAGACTCAATTGATTGTCATGTGTGTGTGTGTGTGTGTAAATGGGGGAAAAAAGTTATACTATAAACCCTTGGTTGAGTTCAATCGCAAATCTTTATATATCTTTTATCCTCTTCTTTCTCTAACTCCATCTAGAACCAATTCTCAAAGTGAAAGTAGGTAGTGTTATAGTGCCCACCGAGGTTCAATTCCTTAAATAGTTGGTTGCATGTTCCCACAATTTCTCCTCTCAACCACCTAAGCTAGACTCAATTGACTAAATGTGTGTGTGTAAATAGAAAAAAAGTTGACCATAATAATAGAAAAATAATATAGTCATAAAATAAACAAGTACAAATTATTGACAACATATTGGTGATCATGTCACCAACCAATTGAGTTAACCCTAAGGGTTGTGTGTGTGTGTGTGCGTGTGCACAGACACACACATTGAAGTTGTAATGGCTAAAGAGGTCACAAGGTCAAATCCACTTGGGTCCCTTGAGGTTAGGTGTACATGTTATACATTGATGGTATTTAATACAAGTGCCATTCATAATAAGCAAGGAAGCACAATGTTTTTCATAAGGTAAATTTCCAAATACACACACAGAGATGCATATAATGTTTAATAACTTAAGGGGTTACATCAACTAATTATCGTTGATGTTGGTAGGGATTGCACTAGTTCCATGCCAATGATTACCAGGTTCAAATCTACCTAAGTGATGAGAACTAGTATATGTTGATGAGTTTACGAGGATGTCATATATGGTGGCGAGTCATGGTGGAAATCAATCATACACAAGAAGTATCTCTAGTCCACCCGATTCTAAAACTTACATCGACAAGTGAAAGAGATCATAGGCTTGCTAATATAGAGATTATGCATAACAATGGCCTACATCATTCAACATGGACTAACATGGTTGCCTAGAAATGGTGATCAAATTAATATATGGGAAAGGGAAAATTTTAAGGATCCAAAGTGTTGACACCAAAAAATGTTCACCTAGCTCTCCATGTTCTAAATCATAGTCATACATCATAATCCCATCATCATTTCCTCCATTTTTCCCTTCACAACTAAAATCCCACCAAATATGGTCTAAAACATTTTATTCCTTCCCCATAAATGAAGGGAACTTGAGCATTTATTGTGACTTATCCCCACTCTCTCCAAAAAGGACCAAAAAACTCTAAAATGAGAATGGGTGAAAAACCATGGACAAATACCATGCACAATAAAATACCATGGGTAAAAAAACCTTGGATCATCCTATAAATACATTGTGAAGGTCTCCCCCAAAATACTTTTTGCCATTTTCTCTTAGTCACACTATTCACATTTCTCCATTACTGCAATTTTAGCCATATCATTCCCATGGTGTACGTTGAGTTCACTACGTACCCATTTAGATCCATTCCCCCATTTGACAACCACTCATGGAGAAGACTGGAGACCCAAATTGTGGAGCTGCAGGACCATTTCCTCAGACGACTACGGTGGCCCACATTACAAAAAAAGGTATGAATGCTTTTATTTTTGTTAGTTAGTATAATATATCTAAAAAAAACCTAAAAATATTGTTATTAGCATTCTTGTTTGTTTCCTGTTTCCATTGTAGAACTCTACCCAATGATTTGGACGATCTAAGGTAGGTGATTTTGCACGTAGTAGGGGAGAAATCCCCACTATAATTTTGGTGACTCCACTCTTTCTATCCATACGGATCTTTGCTTTTGCATGTATTTCTACTAGTTTTTTCTCCTTTGCTACCTTCAGCCATCACAGATATGACTCCCTCGTGGCAAATACAAACCAGTCTTGCCTCAGTGCCTTCCCCTGGGTTCAAGCCGATAGTATTTTCTCAAAAAAATTTCACTTACGGCTGGATCACACTTATCCGATAGAAAGCTACGACCAGGTTGAACCTTTTCTCCCGATAAGTGTGACCTAGGTCATTCCTTCTGCCTCCCTCACGCAGGGACGGTATTCTGATGATTTTCCACGCACAAGCTTCTTTTCGGGGGTGGTCTCATGCAGCCAGGAGGAGGGATCCGTTTCGGATGTCACTCACGTTTCCACAGAGTGGTATCTAGCATGATTTCCACCTGATTTCCAGAGGTCCGATGTAAATTTCCCTCACGCATAGGTTGGGAGTCTGTATTTTTCTTCCCCAGTGTGGTCTGTGTAAGTCTTCCTCGGTGGCTTCATTGTCCAGGGCGGACTGTTGTTTTCCCCACATTGTGAACTGTGTTCGCTGATACATTTTGGGACTACTGTAGGTTGTTTTGGGAGTCGTTTTGGCCATGATAGGGACAAGAACGACTCAGGAGTTGTTTTCCTCAACCAAGTTGTGAATGGCTTGTGTGACTGCGTGTATGCAGTGGTTGGTCTTCAGACTGTGTTGGGAGCAGGGATGGGGGCTTGGTTTGCTTGATAAACTTGGTGTGTTTGGAACCCACATAGACAGAGCTAGAGGGCTGGCTTTCTTCTCCATAATCCCTAAATAGCACTGGAAGGGAAGTTAGGGCCTGAGGGACTGTGTAGCAGAGAAGGGACTCATTCCTTGTGTTGGGTGTGTGTGGGTGTCTTAGAAGTAAGGCTAGTTCTAGTGTAGGTGTCCCTAGCTCTGTAAGGAGGTCACTAGCTTAGCATTTATCCTTTCCCAGCTCCTGGATGGCCTGATAAACCCCAACTGTGTTGGCTTGGCTGTGTTTTGGTGTACCGTTGGCTATGTGTAAGCCTGCTTGTTCCTTATTCCTTGGGGAATCATGCCCATCTCGGGGGTGGCAGTGTTGCTGAGAGATTAAGGAGCACGCTGGCCTATGGTTGGGTGGAATGTTGTAGTGACGTAGCTGGTTGCGGAATGAGTACTTTATGAGATAAGTAGTCTTGTCTATTTTACTTTTGCAACCACATTACTGTTAATGAATATGATGAACATGTTGAATGCTTGTATGAATGTATGTTGCTTCTGTTCTGTATGATAAATAATTATGTATCTGTGTATGTTCTACTTCAATGCATTTTGTTTCAGCATTTTATGAATTCACATGTTCATGGGGCTGGTTTCCCAGATGGCTAAGGACATGGTAGCGTCCTCTTCGCCGGTCGAAGGGTCGGGGATGTTACAAACCATTTTGTAATGACTTAGTAACCCTATAAGTATAGTAGATGTGTAATCACAAGATAGTATTATCAGGGAAAATAATGTATTTTTTTGGTCTAAGGATAATCGACTAAGGAATGTTTCTGTCTTTTATGGTGTATTTATGGTAGTAATGAAATGAAGAATTTGTTGATGACACAATTCTTCTTATTGTCGATGTTATGTGAGATGCATTTCCTATTGAAGATAGTTTAATAATGAATCGTGTGAAATCTATAGTGATGCAATCCATGTTCTTACATGTTTAAATATAAATGATGAAAAGCCTTGCAAAGTTTATTGGTTTACTATATGTCGATGTCTTTGTTAATCTAAATGTGAATCAGAATCATGACGTTAACATGTCTCTGTTGATCTAAATCCGAATAAGTACATAATTATAAGAAGATCTGGTTAATGGTATGATCGGAACCATGGATTTTTGCATGTTGTTGCAATAGAGTAACAGATAGTGCACAAGTCATATTCCCTCTGCGGAAACTTGGTTCCTATATCCCTCCCTCATACATCTTGGGTGAGACCGCACCTTCTTTACAGGTGTTGTTGGATAGGGTAAAGCCTTCTCGAGCCGCTGCTTAGGGAGTTTGCATCGATGGGTGTTGACAAATGTGCGGAGTGAACCCCTGGCGACATGATTTTTTCAACAAATTGTTTCATTGTTGGGACCATAAAATGAAGGAGAAGAAGAGGACATGTGGCATCCGACAAAACCAGAGATCCAGGATTGGTTTAAATTCCCAAGAGTTTGTGAAAGAAGAAAACAAGAACCCTAGATTGACGACATAAGATTGGTTGGGAAGATATATCTACTCTGATATTCATGCGATATTCTTATTTGAGTTTCTGATAGTTCTGCATGAGTGGTTGGTGTAGCTTACTTTCGAGAAGAAGAATTTTCGAGAAGGAAAATATGATTAGTGGACCCCATAACTAATTTAGCAGTTGCAAAGGGTGAACAACAAAGCTTGAAGGGTTATCGATGTGTGGATAAACAAAATTGTGGAAGGGTACATAATGGAGTTTGTAACCAAAACAGTTAAATCCTACAACGACGTAGAAAGAAAATTGTTTAAGGGACCAAGGGGGAGATTTCTATTGTCACTACAAATGTGGATTAATATGCTCATATGCAAAAAAGGAATACTAAAAATGAATTCCAACGAGTAAAGACCTGGTGTGCGGAGGCTAGGGGTATTGCTAAGTTGAGGGTTTGGATGGAATTATATAGGGTAGATAGATGGAAGTTATGATGATACTATGAGGGAAGTTGTGGAAAAGTGTGCTTCATACGAAGTGGGGTGAGTTTCTGGCAAGAGAAGAGGTGGAGGAATGAGGAGATAAGTCTTGGTGCAACTAGAACAGAAAACTATGAAAAGGGAACACAAGGGACTAAGTGGTCCTACAATGATGAAGGAAATGACCAGGGTACGCCTGAGTCTAAGGAAGAACAAACCCAAAGCAACAACATGCCTACACCTTTGTGCACTATGTTGAACCGAGGAGGAAGAAACAAAATCTGATAGTAGAGTTTTCCTATTTGTCATCACACCAGTAATAATAGTGGATCAACAAATACTGGGAGAAGACCCAGAATGGTGGGTGACAACGTAAAACCACCCTTGTTCCGAGGTAATGGGACTGAAGATATTGAACAATATTGGTTCTTATGTGAAGTAGTATTTACAGTAAAACAAGTGCAAGACAATGATATCAAGAAAGGACAACTAGTAATAACCTTTCGAGGCTGGGTGTTTGATTGGTACATGAAATTTGTGAAAGTACCAATGGGGCATCCCCAGAAAACCCTAACTCAAATCAGGACTAGACTGATCAAGGAGTTTAAGAAGGAAAAATCTGAATTGTAGTATATTATTGAGTTGAAGGAAATAAAGCAGTACCCTAATGAATCGGTGTGGGATTTTGACAAGTGATTCAAAACTCTTATGGATAAGTCAAATTTGGAATGAGCGATGTGAAACATAAGGAATGGTTTATCATAGCTTTGGTACCACACATCCGTATGTCGCTGATGCAACAAAAGATCACATCTTAGGAAGAAGCTGTGGAAATCACGATGAAACTATAAGCTTCACCAGTTGGAGAAATAACGATTGGAATGAGCCAGATCCAGCCACAATTGGAACAACTCACTATTCAGTTGCAAGATATTAAGAAGGGAAAACAATTCCACGAATAATTATGGTGCAGTAAATGCCGGTTGGAGGGACATCATAAGGATCAATGCTCAAATTAAGGCAATAATCCAATAACATAGGTTTTCCTTGGACTTACTCAACCAAGCCAAAATTTACATCAAACACACAGTCAACCAATTAACAGATGTGTTCCTTAGAGTTACTCATCCAAGCCAAACTTCTAATCAAAACACAGTCAACCATCTAACAAATGGGTTTTCTCTGATTGCTAGGAAACAACCAATAACATGGGGTCCTTGGACTTACTCAGCCAAGCCAACAATCACATCCAAACACAGTCAACCCTCTAACAGATGGGTTCCTTGGACTTACTCAAGCAAGTCAACACAATGATGCACTTCACCGCAAAATACAATTGCTGGGTATGGAAAAAAACATCATGGGAAGCCAAAACGAAAATGGAAACAAGGGGAAAAGAACCCTCTGATAGCAAATTCGATTTCAAAGATGTCTATGGCTTCACGTGGGAAAAAACAACCTCTTCAAACCACCAATTCATGGCTTTGAATTCAGAAAACGCCTATGGACATTCCAGGGGCAAAAAGGACTACCATAAACCCCAAAAACGTGGTTCTCTTATGCCCCATTAGAGGAAATTTGGGGTCTAAAATGGGCCTTATAAGAAAACGTGCCAAAATAAGTTTTTGTGAGTTGGAATTCAAGAACCAATACAATTTCAATAAAATAAGTCAACCATAATGGTTGAATTGACATATTTGTCATTAAAAAAAACTACTTTTTTGTTCGTATTTTCGACATATCTCATTGTGTTTTTACTCAAATTTCAACCGGGAGAGCTCGTTGGATGCGGAATTTGATTCCGCATCCAAGGAGTACCCACACTGCATACTTTTGATGGATTCCTCTACTCCAAAAACAAGAAATACCTGAAAAAAACGTGATGATCCACCATAGATCGAATGAGGAGACTCCACTCCTCTGCATTTCTCTCCAGTATCTCCACTGTGTCACCATTTTCCCTTAATCCTATGATGTCTATCAACCATACGATGAGCTCCTGCCCTCACACATAAGGGGGCAACCTGTTAACACCAAAAAATGTTCACCTAGCTCTCTATGGTCTAAACCATAGTCATACATCATATTCCCATCATCATTTCCTCCATTTTGACCTTCACAACTAAAATTACACCAAATATGGTCCAAAACATTATTATTCCTTCTCCATAAATGAAGGGAAGTTAAGCATTTATTGTGATTTATCCCCACTCTCTCCAAAATGGACCAAAAAACCCTAAAATGATAATGGGTCAAAAACTATGGACAAATACCTTGCACAATAAAATACCGTGGGTCATTACCATGGGTAAAAAAACCTTGGATCATCCTATAAATACATTGTGAAGGTCTCCCCCAAAACACTTTTTCCCATTTTCTCTTAGTCACACTATTCACCTTTCGCCATTACTCCAACTTTAGCCATATCATTCTTACGGTGTATGTTGAGTTCAATCTGTACCCATTTGGATCCATTACCCCATTTGACAACCACTCGTGGAGAATACTGGAGACCCAAATCGTGGAGCTACGAGACCATTTCCTCAGACAACTATGCTGGACCACATTACATAAAAATCTATGAATGCTTTTATTTTTGTTAGTTAGTAGAATATATCTGAATAAAAAAAACCTAAAAATATTGTTATTACCGTTCTTATTTGTTTCCTATTTCCATTGTTGAGCTCTACCCTATGACCTGGACGATCTAGGGTAGGTGATTTGCATGTAGTATGGGAGAAATCCCCACTACACAAAGTATAGAAACCTAAGCGAATCTTACTAATCTTAAAATTCCAACCATAAAACGTTTGTTGATATTTTTGTAAAAAATATTTGAAGTTCTAAGGATTTTATATGGATTCTATATTTTTTGGCTATTTTTAGAGTAAAGCACTTTGATACTATTAAATTTGGGAGAATATTATAAGAACATACGGAAATTGGTGAATCTTTTTTGGTAAAAAGACATGGAAAATAAATCACGACTGAAATTGAGCCCCTAGAATTTTTCCTATACAATGGGATGACATGTTCCCAACAAGCATCCATTAGTGATCCATTACCCCTTTACTTAGCCCTCACAAATTTGAAAATATGAATGAATGAGAATCACATTGGTTTTCTAAGAGACATATTAGAATCATATGATCAAACAAATGGTCTTCAAATAGGATTGGGAAATCCAAACTTGCATGAGCATCTAAATGAGTAGTGGATCACATTTACATAAGCTAAGTGGAGAAATACCTATAAGTGGATCAATGCAAGATAAAAGAGGTAGGAAAAAAAAGGCAACAAGAAGTTAAAAAGGGATACCGATTAAAAATAACATAGGGTATTCACCTCCCAAATCATCAATATGGAAAGTAATTTGGAAAGGGGAATGTCTCCAAAAAAATAAGAGTCTTTTGTTGGGATCTTTCTCATGGCAAGATATTGACAACAAATGATCTAAAAAGGAGACGCATATAAGGGCCTACAAGATGCTTTGTATGTGAAAATAGTAAGAAATGCTTGAACATGTGTTTTGATTTATGGGTATACTTAAACATTGTGGCAATTGGATTTTTCATAAATTTATTTGCATTTGAGTATACCAAAAAATTGGACATAAATGTTTCAAATCTATAACAAAATATTTCTTGTGACCTTTGTTAGTAAAACCCTCTTAAAAAGAGTTTGGATGGCCACCCCTAAACACATTTGTTGCAAATTATGGTTGGATAGGAACAAGGAAATATTCCAAAACAAATTCCCATGTTCACATAAAGTGACAATGGAAGCAAGATGATTATTAACATAAACACGACGTGTGAAAGGGAACATAGAGAAAAATATATTGATGCTGGAAATTGAGGAGAGAATATGGCTTAAATATGTGCTCATAAGGGGATAGATAAAATTAAAATATAGACGGGAATACAAAATAAAGCTAATATGTGGCAACTAATATTAACAAAAAATGACTTTCAAGAATGGAAATCATTAAGAAACTCCTTCATGTATGAGTTTGCATAGCTTTGAATGGAAATCCAAGGGGAGCAAGTGTGAAGGGTATCGTAATTGATCCAGATGGACATCAAAAACTTGTCTTTGCATGGAGTTTAACTGAGGTGAGAAATAAAGAAATAGGGATCAAGAATATCATGATGATAGGTAGCTTTGCAATAGTCGTTAATAATTTGTTCTTCAACTCAAATCCAAAGGATATTCTTTTGCTCATACTGGTTCAAAGAACACAACAATTGGCAAACAAAATTGAAATAATATCTTCTTTATAGGTTCCACGAAAAACAAATTTAAGTGCTAATCACTATGCAAAATATGCAATGAGCTTAGAAAAGGGAAAAATTTGGAAAAATGTGGTGTGGGTTGTGTATAAGCCATCTCTAAATATCTATATCATAACATAATCAAAGGTTGGAATGTATACAAGGAGAAAAGACAAGTGGTGACATTGAGGTGAGGACACCAATAGTCCTGACACCTTAGTTCAACATTTAAATAATACTACCTCTCTGATACCTAATCATATCATTACATATTAGGTTTGTATTTTATGCATTGTAGGGATGAGACATATATTTGTATGTGGCAACATTCGACATCTTCCTCTTTGCATCAACATGAAGAACTATTTGATATCTTATATTAGGGTTGGATGCAATCCCCATTGAAATTAGACATTCACCTCTATTAGTTGGAAATAACTTCCTCGTTAATGGTTTCTTGGATTCCATTAGCCTCATAGATTTAGTGTTTAATGGAGGAGAAAGGGATGAATCCATAGACAAAATCGTCTTCATCTAAATCGATGCACTCTTTGTGGAATATCTATCTTGTGTATGGTGTTTTTGTGACGTGGAAGGCATACTATGGAGATGAAATAGTGCCACAAATTGTTAGTAAGGAAACTTGATAAGTGGGGTAATAACTGGGAATGAGGGCATGAGGAAGATAAACACTCTTGGAACCAACATATGGAATAGGTAGAAACAAAATTAGAAGTTTGAAGCTAAAATAATAAAGGTTTGGAATTACAGGAGGTGACAATAGCATAGAAAAATTGAAGAGTTGGGAGAGAAACTTAAGGAATCATTCGAGAGAGTAGAGCAAGTGGAAAAGAAAGGAAAGTTAAAAGGGAAGTGTCACACTCATACTCTTCACTTTCCCACATTCATGTATTCTAAAGGACACACTAAATGAGAGAAACGGAAGAATATATAGTACAATATTAAACTCGTTAATAAAGGAATAATTTAAAGGATGCTCATGTATCTAAGGCTTGTGGTAATTATGTGGTTTGTCATGGGCATGCCTCTTCTTATATTCTAAATTTAATTAATGGTATGAAAATATATACTTCTAGTGAGCTTCTAGAAAATAAAATATGTAAGGAATTTCACATGTCAATTAGAATGTAGCAATAAGAGTTTCCTTTTTTGATGATTATATCTCGGACAAGAGATTTTGCATAGGCTAGGTGTCAAGCATGCAAAAGTTATCCATTTACTATATAGGTACTTGCTTGATTATTGATTAAGTGAGTTTTATATCTCTTTCGTAAGTTTAACTCAGGAAAAGCACATTATTAACTTAATGTTTGTCAATGACTAAAAAGTGAACTTAAGATTAAGTAACAACTGTTGATCTTAAGTGAGACTCAAGATCTAATCTATCCATATATCACTTTGGATATTGGGGGTTAGGGTTTTGGTCATTGATATGCTATAAAAGAAATCCTAAGTAGAGGATAAAAACACACAATATCACAAGATAATTTTAGAGAGATATTTTTCTGAAGGAAGAGTTAGAGACTTAGTAGTTAAAGAGAAGAGTGAAATGATTTGTAGGTAGAGGAAGATCCAGGAGAAAAGTGAAGGGGTCTATTTAATTGGGAGAGAGAGAGAGAGAGAGATATGTTAGGGATTTATACCATATGATCCATATGAGAACTGTATGAATGACCTAAGCTGATGCAGGGTGTCGCATGGTGACGCAGGGCCAAATTGGGTGAGGCAATTTTCGTGGGCTGATTTCTCTTTAGTGTGCTAATTTTCTCTATGAGGGCCAATTCCGTTAAAGAGGTCAATTTTCCTAAGGGATTGAGTTACAGGTTCCTTTGTTGTATTTCTGATTTTCTCGGTGAGCCAAGGTTAATAAAATAATAACATTAAATGTTGGTTTTTCCCCATTGGGATTTTCCATGCTAATTATCTATGTTAAAATTTGTGAATGATTTCCTGTTTATTTACGTTGCAGTACTTGTTTAAAATATCAAGTATTTATATTTATAATTCTAAGTATAAAAATTATTGAGAGTAGAAATCAAAGTTTGGCATTGAGTAGAATTTAACATGGTATTGGAGCAAGGTTGTCCCTAAGAAGGAAATCACACTTGGTAAGGTTTTACACAAAAAAAAAATTGGTCATATTATTTGATTGGATATAATGGTAACAACTAGACTAATATTTGAGGACCGTCTAGAGGTTGCATCCAAATTTATCCCCTAGAAGGAGAGGATACCATTAGTTTTGATGGAAAATGGGATTTGGGAGTTTGTAGAAGAAACTCTCCTAATTCCTATTTATGCTACTCTATTGGTCGAGCATAACAAGAAGGATGTGAAATCTAGGAAGATTATTCTGGATGTAGTGAAGGATCATATGATACCTCATTTGTCCAGAGAGAAGACAACCAAGGACATATGGGAAGATCTGACAAAGCTATACCAGAGTGATAACCACAACCGAAAGATGATGTTGAAGGAGGAACTCGAGAACACCAAGATGTCCAAATCCGATACATTGGCTTCTTATCTCACTAGGATCACATAGGTTCATTACAAATTGGTAGCTGTTTGGGAGACACTGACAGATCCATAGCTGGTAAGAGTAGCAATGAATGACTTCACCAAGCCATGGGATCCTTTTGTCAAAGGTATTGTTGCATGAGAAAATTGTCCTAGATGAGAGAGGTTATGGGATGACGTCATCAGGAGGAGACTTAAGAGGAGTCCCTATATGGAGGACAACAAAAGGGTGATGTTGAGGAGAACATTGCTTTTGCGAGTCATACAAAGAAGGGGAAAGTGAAAGATAAGAATAATACAAGTGGATATGCTTCTATATATTACAGGAAGAAGAAGGACATGAGCAAAGTCAAGTGCTTTACATGTCACAAGTTTGGTCATTATGTAGGTCAGTGTCCAAACAAGTAGAAGGTCAAGAGTAAGACCCAAGCTGCAACATCAACAAACACACAAGTGAGTGAGTTCATTGCAAAGTTTGAGAAGGAGTTCTCATTAGTGTCTTGTCTTTCTGGAACCTTGGAAAAGAATGCATGGTTTGTGGATTGTGGAGATTCATGTCATACGATAGGTTTACGAGATGTGTTCACTAGTATCATAGAGGATGAATCAAATCTACACGTGGAGCTTAGTGATGATTCCAAGAATGGTGTTAAGGGGATGGTGTATATTCAGTTTCAACTAGAGTCAAGAGAACCTTTGGAGGTGAAGGATGTGCTATATGTACCAAGGATAACAAAAAACTTGCTAGGAATTAGGAACATGGAGGACAAAGGGTATGTGGTCTATTTTCAAAATGGATATGTATTGGTTCGGGAAAAAGGCTCGAGTTCAAATAAGACGAGTAATAGGGATCAGAGTGGGGAACTTGTACTTATTGAAGGCTCAACTAGTACATGCTCTAGTTCATTTGACAATGACAATTTGTGTGATTTATGACATAGGTGGATGGTTCACTTGCATCACATGGCTTTACCGATAACGAGGGAGATTGTCTTTGGTCTTCTAGAGTACAGTGTGGAGTAGAGGGTGTGTGCAAGGGATGTGCGACTGACAAGTATGCTAAGACCAACTTTCTTAGCAGTGATAGCAGGTCCAAGGGGATATTAGATCTAGTGCATTCAAACATATGTGGCCCTATGTCAGTATTTCCATTGACTTGGTATAATTACTATGTGACCTTCATATTGTTTCTCCAAGAGTATGTGGATTGACTTTATGAAGACCAAAGATGATGTACTCAATCCATTTCGAAAGTTTATGGTTCCTGTGAAGAACCAGATAGAGAGGAAGATTAGAATTATAAGAACATATAATGGAGGTGAGTATACGTGCAAAAAGTTCAAGGATTTATGCAAGGAGGAAATAATCAATACAAAGCTAATAGTAACTTACAACCCACAATAGAATGGGGTTGTATAGAGGAAGAACATGACCATAATTTGAGCTTCCAAGGTAATTATCCATGATCAGGATTTTCCCATGTTTCTCTGGGAAGAAGCTTACAACATGAAAATATAAATTCAGAACATGATTCCTCATAAGATTCTTGAATACATGACTCTTGAGGAAGGATTCAAAAGAGTGAGACAAGAGATTGGTCACTTTCATATCTTTGGATGTTCGATGTATGTGCATGTACCATTGGAGAAGAGGAAAAAGTTAGAACCTTAAGGAGAGAAGGGTATTTTTGTTGGATACAATGAGACTTCAAAGGCATACAATGTATATATTCCACCAATTGAAGAGATGTTTGGTTTGATGAGATCCAAGCCTTTATGAATTCACAAGACACCATTCTAGTAGTGATAGAGGATGAGGAGTGACATGCTCCAAAGGTTGAGGTAAGGCCAACACCAATAGGTGTAGGGACTCAGTCTTCATATCAGGAGGAGGAGTTGTAGGCTCCTTCTACTTCTATTTAGAGGAGGACAACATGGATAGAGAAGACACTAAGAGATGCTAAAGAGCATGTGGAGGCTCATAGGAGTTATTTCAGATAGAATAGACTACCAAGACATTTTTTGGGGTACATGGCACTCATGGGTGACATCATTGATTCTGAGCCTACCAAATGTTGAGGAGGTAACAAATCATCAGGTTTGGAGGGATGCCATGATGGAGTATACATCCATCATGAATAATGATGCATGGGATATTGTTCCAAGGCTAGAAGGGAAATTACTGGTTAGTTTGATATGGATATTTAAGATCAAGCATGTTGTACGTGGCATCGTGGAGAAGCATAAGGAGAGGTTTGTGGATAGAGGGTTCTCCCAAAAGGAGGGAGTATAGTAAGAGGAGACTTCCGATCTAGTATCCAGGTATAATTCTATCAGGGTTGTTGTATCTATTGTTTTATAGATGAGGTGGAGGATGGATCAGATGGATGTGAAGACAACCTTCCTCAATAAAGTAATTGAGGAAGAGGTGTACTTTAAGTAATTGCATAAATTTGAGGTGCATGGAAGATATTCTCATGTGTGTATGTTGAAGAAAGTGTTATATGGACTCAAGAAGGAACCAAGGGCATGGCACTTGAGCATTGTTGGGTATAATTTTTCTATGGGATTCATAAAGAGTGAGGTGGATCCCAACTTGTATACACTTGTTAGAGATTATCTGCTCATCTTAGTATTTTATATGGATGACCTGTTCCTTACAATATTAGAGAACATAATTGAGATGTGTAGGAGAGATCTAGATTTGGATTCTGAGATGAAGGACATCGACATGATGCATTACTTCTTAGGATTGGTGGTCTAACCTAGCATACATGTGAGATTTTCCTAGGACAAGAAAAATATGTAGTTGATATTTTAAGGAGATTTGGGATGGAGGATCACAACCTTATGTCTACACCTAGGATCACCAACCTATAGAATCTTGATGCTTATGAGTTAGAGTTGGTGGATTGTACATTATATATGCAGTTGATTGGTTCATTAATGTGTCTGGTCAAAACTAGGCCAAATATATGCTTTGATGTGGATACCTTGATCCAGTTTATGGTTGAGGCGAGGAGGGTACATTGGGTTGCAACGAAGCATGTGTTCAGGTATCTATGAAGTACAATGGAGTATGGGATGAGGTATTTCAGGAGTGGTGGAGTGTATTTATAGGGCTATATAGACTCAAACTGGGCTGGGAGTGTAGTGAACAGGAAAATCACCTCAAGGTATTGTTTTAGCTTGGGATCAATAGTGACTTCATGGTTTAGCAAGAAGCAGACATTAATGGATCTTATTTTAGTGGAGGTTTAGTACATGGCACTGAGTTTGGTGATTTTTGAAGTCATTTGGATTGACAAGATTCCCATAGGATTATTTGGTTTAAGGTTGGATCCCACTGTGATCCATTGTGACCACCAGAGTTGCATAAAAGTCTCGAAGAATCTAGTTTTTCATGACATGTACAAACACATAGAGATCATATGTCACTTAATCAAAGACAAAGTTCAGAGGGAATTTGTGAAGCTTCAATACATTTCCACATATGACCAGGTTGCAGATATTCTCACCAAGGTTTTGATGCAGGGAAAGTTTGTGTTCTTCATAGATAACCTGTGAGTCCTGCAGAACTCCTTCCTCGCTAGGAGGGAGTGTTGATGATTATAGCTCTAGGACAAGAGCTTATGCATAGGCTAGGTGTCAAGCATAAATAGGTTGTCCATTTACTCTCTAAGTACTTGATCAATTATTGAGTAAGTAACTTTTATATCTCTTTCCTAAGTTTAACTTAACAAAAAAACATTATTAACTTAATGTCAATTAATGACTAAAAAGTGAACTTAAGATTAAGTCACAACTGATCTTAAGTGAGGCTCAAGATCTAATCTTGGTCATCAATCTGTTTGGAGATTGGGGGTTAGGTTTTGGTCATTGAGATTCTATAAAAGATAGCCTAAGGAGAGGAGAAAGGCACACAAGATCACAAGATCATTTCAGAGAGATATTTTCTGAAGAGAAGAGTGTGAGACTTAGTGGCTAAAGAGAAGAATGAAGGGATTTATAACCAGAGGAAGATCCGAGAGAATAATCAAGGTGGTGATTTCATTAGGGGAGAGAGAGAGAGGTCGAAATGTACCAATCTAAACAACAGAGGGTTGATCTGTACAACGACTAGGGAGAGATCATATGGTTGACGTAAGCTGATGAAGGGGGTAGTAGGGTAATGTAGGGTTGAATTGGGTGAGTCGATTTGCTTGGGTTGGTTTTTCTTCAATATGTTGATTTTCTCCAGGACGGTCGATTCAATAAGAGAGGTCAATTTTCCTAAGGGGCTGAGTTACAATTTTTTTTGTTGTATTTCTAATTTTCTCTATGTGCCAAGATTAATAAAAGAAAAACGTTGAATGTTGGGTTTTCCCCATTAGGATTTCAGGGTATTTTTTAAGGATTCTAATATTATACTTATGTATAGTATTCTAGGAGATTGTTTTGGATTGAAAAAAACAATGTTTATAGATAGGTAGACGAATATTAAATATGAAACATAAAATTAACATTGAAATGTGTAAATTTTGGTGAATACTATGATAAAAAAACATATTTGATGTAAATATAAGCGATATTAGACACTAAAAATGACCAAATAGAGAATTTATTTTTTGAAAAAAACCCAAAAAATAGCCAATTGGCGAAATTTCGCCCCTAAAAATTACCCTTTTAATAACCGTGTCAAATGTGTGAATGATTTCCTATTTATTTCTATTGCATTAGTGGTTAAAAGTATCAAATATTTTTGTTATAATTTCTGAGAATAAAAATTATTAAGACCATCAAAATTTGGTATTGAGTAAAATTTAACATGCTTAAGATAACACGGGTAGATAGTAGCACATAGATCCTTTTTGAAAATTTTGGATCAATATGGACTAGTTCTACCATACATTTTGTAATATAAATCTACTGCTAGATTGTTTTCCTTAGCTCTCTTTTAATACAAATATATTCATTCTTGTAAAAAAACTTTACAACTCTTGTACCCACCATATGAATGACATGTTGCATGATAGTGTCCCCATGAGCAACTATGGTCAAGGATCTATTTGTCTACAGATAACTCATCCACATGAGTTAAAGTTCCACCGCAAATCAACATTCCCCTCCCACACACCTCCATGAGGAAATTAAGCACTCTACTTATCTCACACACTTTCTCGATGTCTTTGATGATATTTATTGTCTCCCATAAGAAACAAAAGATAAATTATCCTCAATTTGTTTTATTTAAAGATCACTATTTAGTTTTATGTAATGATTGTAATTACAATGTTTTTCTTATTTCGTGTGAACTCAAGAGAAGATAATTGGTTTAAGCTAGTTAGAAATTACAAGTATCTTGTTTGTGTAGGTGAAACAATCGTTGAGAAGTGATTCATTGAACACAAGCATTTACCTCTTACTCAATCACCATGAAAACACAATAAAAAGTATTTTTCCATTAAAAACAATTTAGAATTTACACCTTCCTCAATTTCTTGTTTATATCTCTAAAAAATTTGAACCTCGATGGGTGGCCTTACACATGTGTGGGGAGATGGCGTGTGAGGATATCCTTAGGCAATCTGTTTTTATGATCGCAATGTTGGAATCTTAAACATCGGTAGGTTGTATCCAAGAAAATAGTAGTTGTGATTGTAAAGTTTCAAAGTTGTGGACACTGTCTTATGATGCGCAAATGATTCTCAAGAAACTATGAGAAAATTATAGAATGAAAATTTTGGAGTTTGTTAGAAACTAAGAATATAACCATATATTTGATTTCACGAAGTCAATTATTGTTAATTGTTGGATGTTTCCCCGATCATATGGCTGCCTACATGTTTTTTCTATAAGTCTAACACCACTTTCACAACTCATGTACACTACATGTACAATAGATCTAATTTTGAATAAATATGTTGATGTGATTTGCACATTGGGATTACTTACCATGAGATAATATAAATATACTTGTAGTGTACCAATTTTAACTCTTCTATATTAACTTTGAATTATGCAACATTAAGCATAGGCTCATTCATTAATGTACTTTGTTTAGACACCATGACGAATATATGTCGTGGTGATTTGAATACTCACAAATATTGTTATTTTGTAGTTAATAAGATAATCAAGATTGGTTGAGCCTAAGCACCTAAAAGGGATATGATAACATAAGATGGGAAAGTTAAGGGGGTTTAAGGGAATGTTAGTATACCTTATATACCTTTCCATTACCTACCCATTTATTCTTGTAACAACATTCATGTTGAGGCTAGTCTATAATTCAAATTGAGATAAACATAACGGAGTCAACCATCTCCTAAATCTAGGAAACCACCTCTTACATTTAGGAAAATTCATCTCCCTTACATTATTAGAACCAAGAAGAATTGGATTAGTATTCTTCTTGCCATCCTCCATGAATGAAAAGAGGAAGAAATTCAAATTAGTAGATGGAGCTAGTTTTTAGAGAGGGTAGAGAAGAGAAAAGATATTTTTTAATCTTGAAAGAGGAGGTTTCCATAGTAAGGAACATAACAACCATTAAAATAATCCATTAGAATCTTGGAAGAAACCAAGATCCAAGAAAAACCTTGTTGTAAATCAATGGAAAACAACTTCGACCTCTATATGCCACACTGATGAGCACTAGAGGTGAATATACTCAACAATTTAGAAAGGATAATGCCTCCCAAAAATAAGTATTTTGTTGGACTCTTGGTCATGGAAATATATTGACAATAGACAATAAAAAAAGAGGTATCCAAGGGCCTATGAGATGCTTTGTATTTGAAAAAAAGAAAGAAATGATATAACATATTTTTTTAACTATGAATATGCTTAAACAATGTGGCAATTGGCTTTTCTAGAAATTGTTTTGCATGTGATTATACCCCCAAATTGGATAGAAATGTTTCAAAACTAGAAAAAAATATTTTGTGGGACATTTGTTAATAAACTCTTCTTAAAAAGAGCCCTCGACATGTAGACCAGTTGGAGATAAGGTGCCTTTTTAAGACACTCCTTGTGGCATTGCAGATTCAAACCTCAAATAGCCTGTGCACCTATGTAGGGGCAACATGGATGCACATGAAGGTTAGAGTGGCAGTATACTAGAATCAAATTCATGTCATATGATTATGATCTTGATCCAATTACTGAGTCCTCCATATAAAAAAATATCTTCTTAAAAAGAGTTTGGATAGCCACCCCCAAATACATTTGTTGGAAATTATGGTTGGCCATGAACAAGGCAACATTTCAAAATAAATTCCTATGTATGTGCAAAGTGGTTATGTAAGCAAGATGATTATTGAAATAAACAATAGTCATGAAAGGGATTGTAGAGAAATATATATCAATGATGGAAATTGAAAAGAGAATATGACTTACAAATATGCTCATGATGGGATCTAATAAAATTAATATATAGATGGGAATACCAAAGAAACATAATATGTGGCAATTAAGATTGACATAAAAAGACTTTAAGGAATGGAATTTGTCAAGAAACTCCATCATTTTATGCTATGATAGAGCTTCGAAAGGAAATGCAAGGGTGGCAGCTGTGAGGGGGGATCATAATTGATCACGAAGGACATAAAAAATTTACCTTTACATATGGTTTAGGTGAGGTGAAAAATAACCGGATAGAGATCTTAGCTCTTTATAATTGTTGATTGCTCAACAAAGAATTAGGGATAAAGAATATCGTGGGGATAAGTATCTTTTAACTAGTCATTATCATATGTTCTTCGACTCAAGTCCAAAGGATATTATTTCGCTTAGTTTTGTTCAAGGAACACAACAATTGGAAAAAACATGAAACAATGTCTTACTTCTAGGTTCTAAAAAAACAAGCTTCCAATGCCAATCACTATGCAAATTTTGTAACAAGCTTGGAAAAGGGAAAAATTTGGGAAAATGATGAAGAATAATTTTAATCCACTTCTCACTAGCCATATCATATCATAATAAGAGGTTGAAATGAACACAAGGAGAATACACATGGTGATAGTGGAGTTAGGACACCCATAGTCTTGACATCTCAACTCAACATTTAAATCACACTACCTCTATGATACCTCATCACATCATTAGATATTAGGTCTTTGTTTTATGCATTGTTGGGATGGGACATATATTTGTATGTGGGAGCAGTTAAAGTGCACTTCTGTACATCGACATGACGAGCAATTTCAAATATTATATGTTGGGGTTGGATGCAATGCCCATTGAAATTAGGTATTTGTCGTTATCAATCAACAAGACATTCCCCATTAATGGTTTCCAAGATTCCATTATACTTGAAGCTTTAGTGTTCAATAAATTAGAAAGGGATGATTCCATGGACAATCATCTTCATCCAAATCAATGCACTTTTTGCAAAATATTTGCTTGCACAAGGGGGTTTGAGAATGTGAAAGGCATATGGAGGAGATGCAAGAGTGGCATGAATTGTTAGTAAGGAAACTGGAATAGTCGAGGAAGAAATGAGAGTGATGGCATGAGGAAGAGAAACACTCTTGGAACCAACAAATGGAAGAGGTCGAAGCATATTTATAAATTTTCAAGCTAAAACAACATAGGTATGAAATTACAGATGGTAACAATAACATATAAGAATCGAAGAATTGGAAGAAAAACTCAAGAAATTGTTGAAGAGAGTGGAGCAAAAAGGAGAGTTGCAAGGAAAGTAGCACACTCGTGCTCTTCGCCTGCCCATTTTGAAGGATTTTATAGGATAGAACAAAAGAGAGAAATAAAAGAATATATTATAATAAACAACTCATCAAGAAAGGAATCAATCAAATGATGCATAAGTATCGAAGGTTGGTGGGAATTTTGTAGCCTATCAAAAGCATTCATATTCTTATATTTTCAAAGTTTATAAATTATATGCAAATACCTTCTTCTAACAAAACAATATGTAAGACATTTCACATGCCAATTAAAATGTAACGATAATAATTTACATTTACATAAGATAACACATGTAAATAATAGCGCATACTGTATAATTTTTTATATTATCAAATTGGATAGTTTAACCATAACTAATACACATATTTATTCTTGTTAAAAAAAATTGCTCTATAAATCTCACACCATGTACAAATGACTTGCCGCATAGTAGTGTCCCCATGAACAAGTATCATCAAGGCTCTATTTCTCTATATGAGACTCATCCACATGAGCCAAAGTTCCACCACAAGTCAACATTCCCCTCTCATATGCCTCTACGAGTAAATAAGTACCCTACTATTCAGGACTATTGAATTTGGGTCATCCTACTCTTTTTACATCTTTAATGTATTTTTTCATGAGTATGGAATTTGAGTACCACATCCCTTTGGATGGCTGAGGTAGTCTTTGCACTCCTGTATTTTCTCAGTAAGCATTCCCATAAGTGCCTCCTCAGATAAGGCATTCATGGCTTTGCTTGACTTCTCTCTTTTCATATTGGAACCAAGAAGGTGTATGGAGAATTTTCATCTTCTCACTTTTGCTGGAGCATGGATTCTATGTATTATCAGATTGTTTAGTATTGTCTTCTTGATGATATGGCTCCTCTTTAGAGAGCCTGGTGTAATTTTTTCTCTTTCGTATGGGCTGTAGTGAAGCTTAGTGAAGCTCCTCCTATGATGTAAAAAGTTACCTTTGATTCAATGAATAACAAGGAACAACTATTTTTATCCTGGAGAAAAAAAATAAGTACCATACTCACGTATAATTCACGCACTTTCTCTATGCATTCAACCATATTTATCGTCTCCCATAAGAAAACATAAAATAAATTGTCCTAAATTTGTTTTCTTACATTTAAAGTTCCTCATTTAATTTTACATAGTGAGTCAAATTATAATGTTTTAATTATTTCAAGTGAACTCAAGAGAAGTATTATAATTGGTTTAAAAAATGAGTAATTAAAATATCTTGATTTTTTTTAAGGAATCGCTGCGTAGGAAACTAGCAAGGATCGAGGGCTACGCGTGACCAGTGAAGGCAGCCCCTGTGACTTGGCCCGATCCTCTTAGTTGACCCCATGGCCTCTCGAACTCCAGAACCACCGCTGGAAGATCCACATTCTAAGTTGGATCAAGCTTTCCAGGAATTGGTGGCCTCCGTTCTAAACCCCCCCTGCGGAAAATCCTCCAACCTCAAATTTTGTGAAGTGAGTAGCAGTACCAAAATTCCAAACCATGTCGGCAGCTTCGTGAATGAAAGATCTGGCTCTGAGCGAGCGAGGGTTAATAGGGAAATTCTTTGGGATATGGCCATCGCCGAAATCCATCGAGAGCTGGATCTCTAAAAAATGGATGCCTCTCATCAACGAGGGTTTGCAATATTGTTTATGTGGTAAAGGATTCTATACATTTCTGTTCAAAAACAAGGAAGACAGAGATCTTATTTTTCGAAGTGGACCATAGATCATGAGCCCTCGAGGGCTATACCCGAATCGATGGACCCTATCCTTTGATCTAGAAAAGGATGTCCCCTCAGCGGTGCCAGTCTAGGTCCATTTGCCTCATCTACCTCTCCACTGCTAATGAATCCCTTCAATCGATCGAGAACTCTCTAGGCAGATACATAGACAAAGCCAAACCAAAAGGACCTCTATTCGCTTGTGCCAGGATCTATGTAGAGGTAGAGCTAGAGAAAGGACTGCTAGAAGGAGGTTATCTACTCATGGATGGATGGGAATTCTATCAGAAGGTAGATTATGAACAACTACCATTCAAATGTATAAAATTCCACGAATATAGACATTTCATAAAAAATGCCCTGAGTCTCCTCAGGAAGAAGGGGAAAAAAATTTGGAAGAAGGTTGGCACCAAGGAAAAAGAGGAAAAAAAAAACCCTTACCTCCAACAGTAACTTTGGAAAAGGGAAAGAAAAAACCCAAGAGTAACCTACCAAAATCAAAGGACCTCTCATCAATAATCCATTTGATTCCCTCCAAGTTGAAGAAGGGGAAATTCCCAATCTAGAAAACAATAACAGGGAAGATAAAATAGAAAGAAGTAGGACTCAAACCTTGGAAACATTCTCCCCAACAGTGGTAGAAGAGGTCTTAGAAAAGGAGCCTAACAGATCTGTCTCCCTAGGAGGAAATTGGGCAGACATGGTGGCAGAAGAAGAAGAGAATGCTGGGAAATCAGAAGAAGAGGAGACCTTGGGGAAAGCTAAGGAAAGATCACCCTCCCTCGGAAGAACATGGGCAAAAATGTTCAAGCATAGCAGGATCAATCCAAAGCATGCATCCCCAAGACAATCAACATCTCAAGAATCACAGGAAACAGTAGGGCAAGGGCCATCCCAAGCCACAAGAGGAAGAAGATCTCAAAGGAAACGGTGTGAACAAGAAGCAAAAAGAGAATTAGAACTAGGAAGACAACTTAGGATAGAAGAAATCGGGCTGCTCCAGAATTCCAAACCCTCTGGAGTCAAAGATTTCAGACCTCGAGCATGATCTCATTTATTCAAGAAATTATGAATCTAGTCTCTTGGAATTGCAGAGGCCTGGGAGGATCAGTCAAGGTAGAAGCTCTGAAAAATATTATAGACATTGAAAAACCAGACATTTTGATAATCCAGGAGACTAAGATGCCAAAAGACGAGATTTTGAGCATATCATCCCTCTTCTGGAAATATAGCATCGAGAAAGCTATCAATTCTAGAGGGGATTCAGGCAGAATAACAACCTTCTGTAAAGTAGAAAAATTCAACTTCAAATCAACAAAAGAAAATACTCATTGGCTCTTAGTAGAAGTGCAAAACAAAAGCAATCAGGAAATGATTTACATTTGTAATGTATATGGACCAACCCACTATAGAGAAAAAATGGACTTCTGGGACTCTTTACTATCCCTAAAAGTGGATCTTCAGGGGAAGGATGTCATCATTGCTGGAGACTTCAACACAAAAAAATCGAGCTCGAAAAAAAGAGGAGGTTCGATCATCAGAGATCCCTTTGGAAAAAAGCTTGAAGATCTAGTGGCAAAGCTTGATCTGCTAGACCCCATTCCAAAAAATGGAAGATTCACCTAGAGCAACAAGCGAGCCAGACTAGGGAACATTGTAGCAAGACTAGACCGTTTCCTGGTGAGTACCTCCTTCCTGTAAAAGGATTTTATTCCTATTTCTCGCATCATTTCTTTAGCCACCTCAGACCATAAACTGATCTCCCTCTCCTTCTCCACTCCTTATAACCTGGGGAATATTCCCTTCAGGTTCAACCCTCTATGGTTGAATAATGCCAAAAACTTAGAACTTATTCGTACAGCCTGGAATCAATCCTTTTTCGGATCCCCCAGCTATATATGGGAGTCTAAGCTTCGGGCTATCCGCTCTTCCTTGAAAAAATGGGCAGCTACCTCCTATTCAGAACTTGCCAAATAAAAATAAGCCTTCAAATAGACTTGACTACCCTTCACTCCAAAATGGATAAATATTAGATCACACATGAAATCTTAGCTCATGAGAAGACCCTAAATAGTGAAATCCTTAAAGCTACCAGACATGAAGATGAATCTCTAAGAATTAAATCTCGTCAACTTTGGCTAAAGGGAGGGGATAAAAATACCAACTACTTTCATAAACAAACCAAGATCAGAACGAGATATAACTTCATCAATGAACTAAAAGACAACAACAATCAAACCATCTCTGGGAAAGACAACATCAAGAATCTGGCTCAACAACATTTCAAACAGCTTTATTCAGGTAGTGGAGAGACATATCCTTTCTCCCAAGTGGATCTTCTTTCTGGCATTCATCCCAGTGTCTCTGAAGAAGAGAATAAGGAGCTGGAAAAACCCATATATGAAAATGAGATCATCGAAGCAATTTGGAACCTTCATCCTGACAAATCCCCAGGACCTGATGGTTTCACTATCAATTTCTATGGAGCTACTTGGGACATCATCTAAGAATATCTAAAGAAAATGTCAAACTAGACCAGAAAAAAAGAGAAAGTTGGAGGAGCCACCAACTCCACCTTCCTGGCTTTGATCCCAAAAGAAAAAAATCCTCTCTCAATTGAAAGGTTTCATCCAATCTCACTGTGCAAAACCTCTTACAAAATTCTCACCAAAATCCTTGCTGTAAGAATGAAAAATATCATGGCAAATATTATTTCGGAAACACAGGTAGGTTTCATTGTTGGAAGGTAGATCATGGACAACATAATCATAGTCCAAGAGGCCATCCACTCAAGCATAGAGTGTAAGCAACAAGGAATGGCCATCAAGCTAGACATGGAAAATGCTTTCGACAGGGTTAATCATTTCTTTTGGTTTGAGATCATGCTCAAGTTAGGATTCTCAAAAAATTTCTGCAGATGGATCAAAGCTTGCATAGGCAGCCCATGGATTGCTCCGCTTGTCAATGGCAGACTAGTAGCCTCCCAAGGACTCCACCAAGGTTGTCCTCTATCCCGCTTCTTATACCTCATTATAGCTGAATCTATGAGCAAGAAGTTACAGACCCTGCAAAACAACGGTGAACTCAGAGGTTTAAAAATTGCCAAAGGAGTTAAAAATGCCAATCACTCTCAATTTGCAGATGATACTATTCTTCTTGAAGGAGCCTCCATCATAATTGCTGAAAGATTTAGAGAGGTCATTTCCACTTTTCTCAAGGCTTCTGATGGGAAATTTAATGCTGCCAAAACTAAGATCTATGGCTGGAATTGCCCTGCCAGAACCATGGCCATGATAGATAGGATGCTAGGTTATGAAGCCACCACAAATTGGAACTCCTTCAGATACCTGGGAATACCTATTCACAAAGGAACCAAGAAAAAAGCAGATTGGAAGGAATTGGGTCAAAAAATAAAGAATAAAATATAGTTAATGGGAGTCGTGTGGCTCAATCCGACAAGAAAACTAATTCTTATCAACGTTGTATTAGCTGCGTTCCTAGTCTTCACATGCTCCATCTCCTTAGCTCCTAAATCGATCATCCAAGAGATCGAGAAAGAACTCAAACGGTTTTTATGGCAGTGAGGAAAGCACGACGGTTCCAAGAAACTTCATCTCATTAGCTGGGAAACGATCTGTAGAAAAAAAGAAAATGGAGGAGCGGGAGTCAAATACTTAGTGATCATGAACATGGAGTTACGTGCTAAAATCATCTGGCAAATGATTACATGGAATAGATCATGGTAGAAGGATGCTATAAGATAAAAATATCTCAATGGGAGTAGAGCCAGATGCTTAACTCTCATTCCACTCAACCCAAACGCATCCCCAATTTGGAAGTTGTGTCAAAATTCAGCCTTCATCATCCAGGATAATCTTCGATGGGCAGTAGGAAATTGCAGAGAAATTCGACTTTGGAAGGACATCGTGGATATTGCTCAACAGCGTGGCAGATTTGTTGATCTAAAAAATTGGATGGACACTCAAGGAGTCAACATGATTAGTGACTTATCGAGCTGACATAGAAGTGGTAGATGGGATGGATGGAGATCGTTGGAAATGCTAGAACACTTGAAAATTGATTACAACCACCTGCAGTCACTCCTACAAGGTTCCCTGCCGATCCACTCCAACTTAAAAGATGCCAGAAGCTGGGGAAATACAGGAAATTACACTGTTAAAGTTGGTTATAATACAATTAAAAATGATAGCAGAAAAGAGAGCACCTGGAAAAATGTATGGAACAATGATGGACTTCCAAAATCAGATTTTTTTTGCTGGCTTTTAGTTCACCAGAAAATACTGACAGCAAAGAATTTAAGAAAGAAGGGAATTGAAGGTCCATCACGGTGCATTATGTGTGAAAAAGCAAAAGAAATGCAGAAACATCTCTTCCTGGATTGTTCCTTTGCAAATGAGGTCTGGCGTTATGCTATCAAAGAGCTAAATTTTAATTTCATCCTTCCCACTAATTGGAAAGATCTTTTCGCATGTTGGAAAGACTATTACCAAGGCTCCTTGTTTAAAAAACCAGATATCACAAGAGCTTGGCTTGTGCTCCCAAAATATATCTGCTGAAAGATTTGGATAGCGAGAAACAAAGGCATATTTGAAAATCCGAATCCTTCTCTGGGTAAAGTCTCTTTTTATGCCAAGGAACAATGGGCTGAAGCTCTCCTCTCCAACGGATTGAGACATTTACATATTGAACCTTTGAACTCCAAGGAGAAAAATTGGACCAGAGATCTCATTTGCCAACACAAGACTCCTCCGACAGATGTTAAATAACCCAACTGTTATCTCTAAGGTTGTTTTTTCATTTCTATCCTAGGGTTTTATAGTTTTTTTTGTTTATGATGAGTTCATTTCTTTAATTTTACCTTATTTTATACCTTTGAGTATCATATTTTTTATATTTTTTTTGTTGTGATTTCGTTTGAAGGCTCAAATCATTTATTATCTAAAGTATGGACCTATGTTAAGAGCAAGAAGTTTTTTGAAAAATCAATTATAAATTGGATTTTATAAACTGGCAGCATTCCTTAAAAGTATTATTGCATTGAGGGTTTTGTTTATGAATATCATTCGTTGTGCAAAGTATGACAATGAAACGATGGTATATCGATGTATTTAAACACATGATAAATATTATATGTTTGACAGGCTCAGTCTATGACTTAAAAGCATCATTATTATTTCTTAAAGCCAGTCCTGTCTAAATAAAATTTTTATACATTGTGTCACTCATTTGCTTTCACAAATGTTCCTCATATGAAATCGAGGCATTTGGTGTAATGAGTAATGGTACAAATGTTGACAGTATTGACAGTTGACAGTAATATTCTATATTTCCCTAAAACTGGTCATATTACTATTCTTGAATTCCATTAGCTCTGTGAAGTTTATGTTTTGAAGAGTTTGCAGAATGCCGAGAGTAACAATAGAAGAAGATTCAGAAATGGTGATGAAAAGAAGACCGGGAGGCTTAATTTGCAGGCTGGAACCTGATAACACACAATGGATACTGCAATTTCCAAGGTCAGCCCAGTTGACGAAAAATGCTAGATGGTTTGCTTTCTGTGTAAAGCTACAGGGTTATCATTCACAGGTAACTATGGCCTTCATCAAAAAATTACAAAGATAGAATGGTTCAACTCAAGAGTTTAAATATCATGGTGAGTGAAGAGTCTATTGCAGAAGCAATAAGGATTCCAGCACAAGGAGAAATATGGTTTAAGCAGCAGGATTTTCAAATTAATTACGGAGTTGCAGGGTCTACCTGAAATCTTTTGCACAAATAAACAAGTGTGTTTAGGAGATTGTTCAATCTCGAAGCTTCCACAAGAAGAGATGGTCCTTATGAAAGAAGAATCTATTGAACCTGATTAAGAGATCTTTGCAGACAAACCAAGTTTTTATAGAGAAGGAAGCAGATATCTGAAGACATCTTGAAAGAGTAAAGAATCGCCAATCGGGAGCTCTGACCTCTAACCCGTCGGTGCCCCAAGCATCAAAGATGTCGTAGTATCGACATCCTAAATCACTAGCGTTGCAATGTTTTCTTCATCGTCGATCGGGATCTCTGACCTCTAACCCGTCAGCACCCCAAGCATCAAAGCTGTCGCAGTATCGGTGTCTTAAATCACTAGCGTTGCAATGTTTTCATTATCGGCGATCATAAGCTTAGTCTTCTAGCTCATCGGCGCCTTAGACTGGAACACTACCGCTGCTTCAGAGGAGAAATGAACTAATTTCATTGCTATCGAAATAATATTTATCATTGATCGGAGGCCGTGTTTGCTGCCTTTCCAACACTGCGGATATGTTTAGTCGGACCGTCTCCCGCCGTTGTGGCTCTTTAGTAAACTATCTTTCCGATTCATGCAGGACTGGAGCAGCAACTAATGTTATATTTGGGTTGGCTTTGGGATACAAATTTGTTATTATTCCCATATTTGCAATTGCAGTAGGCATTTTTGTCAGTTTTAGTTTGGCTTCCATGTATGGTATTGCAGTAGTGGCTTTGGGCATGCTCAGTACAATAGCAACTGGATTGGCCATTGATGCATATGGAACTATCAGTGACAATGCCAGTGGAATTGCTGAGATGGCTGGCATGAGTCACGGGATCCAGGATCCATGATCTTTTAAGTATTAAATCCTGAAATCGAGTTCAAACATCAAAGAAGCCCATGTGTCAACACAAATACCAAATGGCAGAGTATATCAATTCTAGATCCAATTATTCAGGCAGAAAATCAGAATGAGCTCCAGATAATTAAGGCAGACAGTTTTAGAAGATTGACTTTGCTATTTTTGAAAGATTTCGATCCATAGAAATAGGATCTGATAACTATCTCAGAAACTCAAAGGTTTTGTATATAAGGGATAGTAGCTAGATAGGAAGGGTGGCAATCGGAGATGGGAATCCAATTGTGATGTATACTGTATGACATGAAACTCTCTGCATATTCAATATAGGTTCTGCTTTGATATGATTATGATTATGAGCTGATTTTTGTATTTTATGAATTGTATTTTTTATGATTTATCCTGTATATGGTTAATTACATTCCATTACATGATTCTTATGATAAAATATAGTTATATTTCAAACATTTAGTGAAAGAGTCAGTTTCATTCCATAAATTCGTGCTCGTAGTTCCCTTGATATTGAATTTTGTATTCCATTTTATGTCATACAGATCTTTAATGGTTATGTGATTTTCCTACATCTTTGATTATATACCAACCCAGTTTTTATTTTTATTTTATTGAATTATATTTTTTTTAAAGATTTCTTTAAGCTTGAACCCCTGTAGTCTAGGTTCAACTTTAGGGATAACATCTTTCGGCGCCGCTGTTGGGGACGGAGAAACGAAAGGATATCTTCCCTGGGTATTCGACATTCTTATGTATCTGATTTTGGAAGGTGAACAAGATCAGTGAAATCTATTATAGACTACAATCAGTCACCTACATAAAGTTACAGTGGCTTCAAAAAAGATAGGAACTCGAGGTAATCCCTCATCACCTTTAAATCCAGGAGTCCCAGATCCTGAACAGTTATTAAAAGAGGCTAGGAGAAGGTTAAGTTCTACCTCATCAGAAAAATTTAAACATCCTTCAGCCTTGGAGATTCCTGAATTTTCATCTATCCCTGTTTCTTCTTTTGATCCACATTCAAAAAAGGAAAAGAAGAAATATATCTGCTATTTACCCCTTCTCAAATTGACAATTTCCAAGTCTTCACAAATGCTTTGTTGTTTGAGAAGGTTAAACTTGAAGCATCGCAAACAAGCCATTCTTCTTTGTTTTCAACCCATATTCCTTTTGTTAAGACCATCCCAATGAATCAACCAAATCCTAGTAATTTTCCTCCTTCATCACAACATTCAAGCACCCATCAGTCTAATACAAGTTCCAATATTTCCAATCCTAGAATGGCTCACCCTCAAAATCGGATGGCTGCTATGGTAGCAGCAAGATATGCCCCACTAGTTTTGCCTCAGCTTCTCAATGCTCTCCCAAGAGGAGATTACCATAAATATCTTCCGAGATTTAATGGTTAAGGGGATGTTACTGCAGAAGAGCACTGGAATACATTCTTGAGTTATGCAGACAATCAGAATTTTGAAAATGAGGATGTTTGGATGAGGATTTTTGTTCAAAGTTTAGATGGTGAAGTGAGAAAATGGTTTAGAGAATTACCACCAAATTCTATAGATGGTATAGATGCTTTAGAAGAAGTATTCATGAAACAATGGGGAGATACTAAAGATTATTTGTATTACATTACAGAGTTTGGATCATTAAAGAGAAAGAAGGATGAAGATGTGGGAGATTTTTCTAAAAGGTTCAATAAAATGTATAGTAGAATTCCAGCTGAAATAAAACCCTCCGAGACATCAACAAAGTTAACTTATGCAAACTCGTTTGATCATGGGTTTTCTTTGTTATTGAGGGAAAGAAAATCTGTGTCACTTCAAAATATGCAAGATGCAACATTGGAAGTAGAGTCTAATATTTTGGCTTCAAATAAACTCAAAGAGGAAACATAATATCAAACTGTAGACAAAAAGGGTAAAAAGGAAATCATTACATCCAATCCTACAGGAAGATCTTCAGATAGTAAAATGGATGAAATGAATAAAACTATTAAAAATTTGTCTACTAAGATTGAAAGGTTGGAATTGGGAAATAAAAATCAGAACAAACCAATACCTGAAGGAGAAACAAATCAAAATTAGTTTAGAAGACCTTTTGCCCCTAGGTTTTTGCCAAGAGAAAGACGAAATAATGATATTCAGAGGGACAGGCGAGAAAATGAAGAACAAAGGATTCAACCTCCTTTTCAAAATAATAATGTGAGAGATGATGAGTCATATGAGATAGATGAAGGAGAGTTAGATGATTTGGAAGAATAGGAACACAACAATAGTCAGTTTGATGATGATTCTTCTTCTCATTTTCTGACTAAGGCTGATTATCATTATGCTGCATAACTAGATCATTATGAAGAAAATAAATATCAAATGTCTTGCCTGAAATTCGTTAGGAAATACCACAAAAATCATATGGTCTTAGATCATGGGCAAAACAGGAAGCACATGCTAAAAAGATGGTGAAAGCTCATCCTATTAAACAAAATGTATCTTCAAATCAGAAACAAATTGTAAAAGAGAAAAAAGATGAAGTGGTAAGTCTTGAGGAGGTGAATAAAGCTATAAGTGGGTTCAATTTGGAGCATGAACTTAATAAGGTTAAAATATTTGTTCCTTTAACATAATTGATTAAAAACAAAGCTTACAGGGAAGCAACTTTTAAAACTTTCAAAAATGCAGTGAATACTATCCCATCTGATGAAATTAATTTACAAGATGAAAAACCTACTATCACTATGGGGTCAAAAACTTTTGATGAGCCTGATGATAATTCAGAATATCCTCCTCCATTTTATGTAACTCTTTCAATACATGATCAACTACTACATAATTGTCTGTTAGATTTAGGAGCTTCACATAACCTCATGCCAAAAGCAATCATGGAAGCTTTAGGGATGAGTGTTACTAAACCATATCATGATTTGTATGCGTTTGATTCTAGGGCAATGAAGTGTATTGGGGTTATTAAAGATCTGGTCGTTAATTTAACTCAGGTACCTATGAAAAGTGTATTGATGGATATAGTTGTAGCAGATATTTCTCCTAAATTTGGTATGCTGTTGTCTAGATCTTGGGAAAAGAGAGTAGGAGGATCTTTGCAAATGGATCTTTCATATGCTACAATTCTAGTATTTGGAGGATAATTCAGAAGACTTTACAGAGAAGTACAGATGGCATATTTGGTAAGTGACAATAAACACCCTAATAATCATCCAATTTATTCAATTGATGAGAATCTTGGTTCTTGTATGTTGCAATTAAATGATGAAGTTGAAGGAGTTTTACAAGTTCATAAAGACATTTCAGTTCAGATAAAGAAAGAGGAACCAGATGGCTTATGGCAAATGTATTTTGATGGTGCATTAAGTAAAGAGGGAGCAGGAGCAAGAGTGTTATTGATTTCACCTGGAGGTGAGGTCATTTCTCTTATGTACAAATTGGAATTTAAAACAACCAATAATACTGCTGAGTATGAGGCTTTGATTCTGGGATTAAGAGCAGCAAAAGACTTGGGTATTAAAGAGCTTGCTGTGTTTGGCGACTCCGAATTAGTAATTCAGCAAGTAAAAAATGTTTACCAGGTAAAGCAGTATTTCTTGAAAGTTTATAGAAATGAGGCTTGGGATTTAATTGAATTTTTTTTATAGCTTTCAATATAACTTTTGTTCCAAGAGAATATAATGAAACAGTTGATTCCCTAGCCTTAGAAACAGCCTATTTTAAAGTTCCAAAAGTAACACAATTGAAATATCCAATTGATGTGAGATATAGATCCTCTGTTCCAGATGATATCAAACATTGGAAAGTTTTTCATGATGATCAGGAGGTAAAGGAATTTCTGGAGTTAGTAGGTGATTTTTCAGATGATGAAGTTGATCAAGAACAGGATTTTGAATTGATGGAAAATGAACCTTGTAGAAATAATTCGATAGCTGATCATAAGATTATTGAATTAAAAGGAATTTCATTCCTAAGGGACTTGTTCCATTAGAGAGGTTGTTTTCAAAGGATGACACATTGTTAAAGCCCACCTTGCAGACTACTGAGGAGAATGTTATAGATTATAACATTGGTTCTGAAGATCAGCCTGAGATGATAAAATTGTCAAAATCATTGTCAGAGAAGGAAAAGAAAAAATATGTTGGTTTGCTGAAAGAATTTGTGGACATTTTTGCTTGGTCATATCATGATTTAAAAACTTATGACACTAGCATAATTCAGCATAAAATTCCTCTGAAACCAAATACTAAGCCTTTAAAACAGAAACTTAGAAGGCTTAACCCAACATTGCTGCCAGTAATTGAAAAAGAGGTAAATAAAGTACTAGATGCAAAAATTATTGTACCTCTGAGATATTCATCATGGATTGCAAATTTAGTGCCTGTACGTGAAAAAAATGGAGAAATAAGGCTCTGTGTTGATTTCCGCAACTTGAATAGATCTTGTTTGAAAGATAATTATTCATTATCGAAAATAGATCAGATTTTGCAGAGAGTTTTAGGATCTCATAGAATTTCAATGATTGATGGTTTTTCTGGTTATAACAAGATTGCAGTGTAGCCTGAAGATAGAGAAAAAACAACATTCACAACTCCATGGGGGACCTAGTATGTATGATAAAATGCCTTTTGGGCTTATGAACACAGGTGCTACTTTTCAGAGGGATATGGATATAGCTTTTGTCGGGGAGACTGAAAAAATTGTAGTAATATATCAAGATGATATTACAATTTTCTCCAAATCTGATGAAGATCATCTAAAACATTTGAGACAGATTTTTATGAAGTGCCGAAAATTTGGTTTATCATTAAACCCAAAAATGTCTCACTTTGCTATGACAGAAGGTAAGCTGTTAGGGCATATTGTTTTTGCTGAAGGAATCAAAATAGATCCAGAAAGAGTAAAGGCCATCTTAAAAATCAGTATTCCTAGAAATAAAAAGGAGATTCAATCTTTCATTGGAAAAATCAATTTCTTAAGATGGTTTATTCCTAATTTTGCAGAAATTATTAAAGATATCACTGAAATGCTCAAGAGGACAGGGAAGTTAAATGGTCAAATCAGGCTAAACAATCATTTGAAGCCATAAAGCAGGAATTAATAGAAGCACCAGTATTGATAGCTCCAGATTATACAAAGGATTTTGCAATTTTTTCGTTTGCAACTGAAGATACTATAGCTGCCGTGTTATTACAAAAGAGTTCAGATGGTTTGGAACAACCAATTTTTTTTTTTTTATTAATTTTTTTTTTCCAGTAAAACATTAAGACATTCAGAGCTTAAATATAATACAATGGAAAAACAAGCTTATGCATTAGTTAAAGCTCTCAAATTTTTCAGAATATATGTTTTACATTCCAAGATCTTGGCATATGTTCCAAGTTCAGCAGTCAAGGAGATTTTAGCACAGCCTGATAGTGAAGGAAAAAGAGGTAGATGGATAGCAAAGGTTATGGAATATGATGTGGATATTAAACCAACAAAATTGGTAAAAGGCCAGGGATTAGCTAAACTTCTAACATAATCAAATTGTCAGGTATTGAATCTTCATTTGATGGCAGAATATTCAGAACAAGATATGGCAACAGAATACAGTAAGCAGCAGGTTTATAGCAGGTATGGTGAGTCTGATTGTTATAAAGATATTTTATATTTCCTTTTATACTTACAATGCCCTCTAGAATTGAATAGAAATGAATGCAGATCATTAAAACTCAAAGCAATGAAGTATGTTTTAATAGATCAGGTATTGTACTGGAAGGATCCTGAAGGAATATTGTTGAAGTGTTTGGAGAAATCAGAAGTTGATGTTGTTACTTCTGAATTGCATAGTGGAGTATGTGGTGGACACAAGTATTGGAAAGCAACTGCTTTTAAAATCCTAAGAGTAGGATATTATTGGCGTACTTTTTTCTCAGATGTGTATCATCAAGTTAGATCATGTGTGGAGTGTCAAAAGTTTGTAGGTAATTATAAACTTCAATCATTACCTTTGAAGCCTATAACAGTAAATGGTCCATTTCAGTAGTGGGGTTTAGACTTTATAGGTGAAATTCATCCTCCTTCTAGTGGTCAGCACAAATGGATTTTAATTGCAACTGATTTTTTCACTAAGTGGGTGGAGGCAATCCCCACAAGGAGAGCAACTGAACTAGTCATAATTAATTTCCTACAGGAAAATATTCTTAGCAGATTTGGATGCCCTAGGAAATTAATTACTGATAATTCTCCTGCTTTTAAATAAAAAAAGATGATGAAATTTTGTGAAGAAAATAATATTAACTTGAAACAGTCCACACCATATTACCCATAGGGTAATGGATTAGCATAATCCAGTAATAAAAATATTGTGAACAATATCAAGAAAATGTTATTTGAAAATAAAAGGAACTGGGATACCAAATTAAAATTTGCTCTTTGGGCTGATAGAGTAACTATTAAAAAGTCAATTGGAACATTCCCTTTCCAATTGGTATATGGAGTTGATGTTGTTTTCCCTGTTCAATTAGTTGCTCCAATCATTAAATTTATGCAGGAAATAGATGAAGAACCTGATGATATAAGAAGACGAATGTTTCAGATAATTCAATTGCAATAGGAGAGAGAAACTATTGAAAATACAACTGAGCTGCATAGAAAAAGGATGAAGGAAAGCTTTGATAAGAAAGTTAAAAAAGATGTCTTAGTAGTGGGTGACCTTGTTCTCAAGTGGGATGCACGAAAGGATGAAAAAGGTAAGCATGGAAAGTTCGATAATTTATGGATAGGGCCTTTTACAGTGATCAAAATGATGGGAAACAATACTTTTATTTTGCAAAATTTGAATGGTGAAGAAATTGCAGGTCCAGTCAATGGACGTTTTCTGAAGTATTTTCACACATATTGAGGGATAAAGGATTATTATACATATTCATTGTATATATCATTTGCTTTGAATAAGACTCTGGCCCAATAAGACAGAAATGACTTTAGCAGATTTCTGAAGGCACAGGTCAACATGTTCTCAAAGTTTCACAGGGAAAGCTTTGTCCCCAATCGGAGCCAGATGTTATCTCTAAGGTTGTTTTTTCATTTCTATCCTAGGGTTTTATAGTTTTTTTGTTTTGTTTATGATGAGTTCATTTCTTTAATTTTACCTTATTTTATACCTTTGAGTATCATATTTTTTATATTTTGTTTTTGTTGTGATTTCCTTTGAAGGCTCAAATCATTTATTATCTAAAGTATGGACCTATCTTAAGAGCAAGAAGTTTTTTGAAAAATCAATTATAAATTGGATTTTATAAACTGGCAGCATTCCTTAAAAGTATTGCATTGATGGTTTTATTCATGAATATCATTCGTTGTGCAAAATATGACAATGAAACGATGGTATATCAATGTATGTAAACACATGATAAATATTATATGTTTGACAGGCTCAGTACTATGACTTAAAAGTATCATTATTATTTCTTAAAGCCAGTCCTGTCTAAATAAAATTTTTATACATTGTGTCACTCATCTGCTTTCACAAATGTTCTTCATATGAAATCAAGGCATTTGGTGTAATGAGTAATGGTACGAATGTTGACAGTATTGACAGTTGACAGTAATATTCTATATTTCCCTAAAACTGGTCATATTACTGTTCTCGAATTCCATTAGCTCTATGAAGTTTATGTTTTGAAGAGTTTGCAAAATGCCGAGAGTAACAATAGAAGAAGATTCAGAAATGGTGATGAAAAGAAGACTGAGAGGCTTAATTTGCAGTCTGGAACCCAATAACACACAATGGATACTGCAATTTCCAAGGTCAGCCCCGTTGATGAAAAATGATGGATGGTTTGCTTTCTGTGTAAAGTTGCAGGGTTATCATTCACAGGTAACTATGGCCTTAATAAAAAAATTACAAAGATGGAATGGTTCAGCTCAAGAGTTTAAAGATCATGGTGAGTGAAGAGTCTATTGCAGAAGCAATAAGGGTTCCAGCACAAGGAGAAATATGGTTTAAGCAGCAGGATTTTCAAAGTAATTACAGAGTTGTAGGGTCTACCTGAAATCTTTTGCACAAATAAACAAGTGTGTTCGGGAGATTGTTCAGTCTCGAAGCTTCCACAAGAAGAGATGGTCCTTATGAAAGAAGAATCTATTGAACCTGATTAAGAGATCTTTGCAGACAAACCAAGTTTTTACAGAGAAGGAAGTAGATATCTGAAGACATCTTGAAAGAGTAAAGAATCACCGATCGGGAGCTCTGACCTCTAACCCATCAACACCCCAAGCATCAAAGCTGCCACAGTATCGGTGTCCTAAATAACTAGCGTTGCAATGTTTTCTTCATCGCCGATCGGGAGCTCTGACCTCTAACCCGTCGGCACCCCAAGCATCAAATTTGCCACAATATCGACGTCTTAAATCACTAGCGTTGCAATGTTTTCATTATCGGCGATCGAAAGCTTAGTCTTCTAGCTCATCAGCAACTTAGATCGGATCACTGTCGCTGCTTCGGAGGAGAAATGAACTAATTTCATCGCTTTCAAAATAATATTTATCATTGATCGGAGGCCGTGTTTGTTGCCTTTTCAACACTGCGGAGATGTTTAGTCGGACCGTCTCCCGTCATTGCGTCTCTTCAGTAAACTATATTGCTGATTCATGTAGGACTGGAGCAACAACTAATGTTATATTTGGGTTGGATTTGGGATACAAATTTGTTATTATTCCCATATTTGCAATTGCAGTAGGCATTTTTGTCAGTTTTAGTTTGGCTGCCATGTATGGTATTGTAGTAGCGGCTTTGGGCATGCTCAGTACAATAGCAACTGGATTGGCCATTGATTCATATGGGCCTATCAGTGACAATGCCGGTGGAATTGCTGAGATGGCTGGCATGAGTCACGTGATCTAGGATCCATGATCTTTTAAGTATTAAATCCTGAAACTGAGTTCAAACATCAAAGAAGCCCATGTGTCAACACAAATACCAAATGGCAGAGTATATCAACTCTAGATCCAATTATTCATGCAGAAAATCAGAACGAGCTCTAGATAATTAAGGCAGACAGTTTTAGAAGATTGACTTTGCTATTTTTGAAAGATTTCGATCCATAGAAATAGGATCTAATAACTATCTCAGAAACTCAGAGGTTTTGTATATAAGGGATAGTAGCTAGATAGGAAGGGTGGCAATCAGAGATGGGAATCCAATTGTGATGTATACTGTATGCCATGAAATTCTCTGCATCTTTAATACAGGTTCTGCTTTGATATGATTATGATTATGAGCTGATTTTTATATTTTATGAATTGTATTTTTTATGATTTATCGTGTATATGGTCAATTACATTCGATTACATGATTCTTATGATAAAATACAGTTATCTTTCAAACATTTAGTGACATAGTCAGTTTCATTCCATAAATTCGTGCTCAAAGTTCCCTTGATATTGAATTTTGTATTCCATTTTATGTCATACAGATCTTTAATGGTTATGTGATTTTCCTACATCTTTGATTATATACCGGCCCAGTTTTTATTTTCATTTTATTGAATTATATTTTTTTTTAAAGATTTCTTTAAGCTTGAACCCCTGTAGTCTAGGTTCAACTTTAGGGATAACACCAACCATACAAGATGGCAAATTCGAAAGAGCCTAGAATCTTTCAACAAATGGTGGACAAAGTTCAACTATCACACTCTGTTTTTTTATGGAGCCTCCAAAGGAATCCGGGATTGTCAGGTGTGGGAGGGGTAATTTTTGATCCGGGAGGAAATAAGCAGAATGAATTTGCCTGGGGCATTGGAAGGAACACCAACAACTATGTGGAGTGTTTAGCCTTGTTGAAAGGGCTGGAAATTGCTATCACCTTGGGAATCAAAGAACTAGCAGTGTTTGGGGATTCATTATTAGTCATCAGAGAGGTAAGGAAGCTGGTCAAAAACTACAAAAGTCCCTCCAGCAAAGTACGCCACATTTTCATCAGCCTTATCAATGAATTTAATGCTGTCATCTTTCTACATATTCTTCGAGAAAACAATCAATATGCAGATCAAATGGAAAACTCATGAGTTCAACTTAACTACGGTTGCATAATTAGCAATGGGAATACTTTAGAACGTTGATGGGTCCCTTGATCTTGATTCAGTTTTATATTCCACCCATTGAAGAACCTTTTGGGTTGACTGTGTTGGGGTTTAAGACCGCTAATCCTTGCTATGTTCATCTTTCGTCTCTTCATTATTGGGAAATTTGTAAAGATCTATAGTCATCTGAGATATGGAAAAGTTAGAAAAAAGACTCACTCAGAAAGAGAAGAGCATGATTTTATGGTTCTTGATGTCCAATGGACTCAATCCATAAGTCTGCTACTGTAATTTATCTTTTTTTTTTAAATTAATATACATCTACCCGTTCTTGTTAAAAAAATATATTAAAATATCTTGTTGGTGGAGGTGAAACAACCATTGAAAAGTGAATAATTTAACACAAGTATTTACCTCTTGAAAAGTTACCATGACAAAGCGATAAAAAGCTATTTTCCATTAAAACTAATTTAGAATTTATCCCTTCCTCAATTTCTTGTTCGTATCTCTAAGAAGTTTGTACTTCGGGGTGGGGAGATATCCTTGGCCAATATGTGGGGTTTGGGGGTGCCAAGATGTTCATGTGATCTCAATCCGAGGTCACATTAGTTGTGATTATAAAGTTTCAAAATAGTGGACATTGGCTTAGCTTATAATGTCTAAGTGATTGTAATTGTGAGCAAATTATAGGATGAAAATTTCAGAGATTGTTAGGACCAAAAAAAATGGTCACCTAGTTAATGATTGTTAATTGTGGGATGTTTCGTGAATCATTTGACTACTTGCAATGTTTTATGTTTGCATGCAATGAAAATCTCATTTTGAATAAAGATGTTGATGTGATCTTTACATTGAGGTTATTTATTATGTGTGATCTGTACATTGAGGTTATTTATTATAGTATAATGTTCTAAATTATTAAGTTGAAGTGAAGGCTAGAATAAGGTTTATGTATTGTAATATTGAATGTACAAGAAAGCTAACTTAAGTTGTGAGTTATTAGAGAAATAAAGTTGTTGGTTGTTTAAGATTTGTTTATATGTGACACAAAAGACTTTAAGACTTCATATTTGTATCTTGGAGATATACATGGTTAATTTTAGAAGTTAAGTTGACACCAATCAAAGTCACTAAACAAAAGAGGTCCATGAACTTGTATGTGGGTTGGAAAAGATTAGCATTTTGTGAAGTTACTTGAGAACCTTTTTAAAGAAAAGTGAATGTCCCTTATAAGTGTTGGTGTAAATGCAATATATGAGAATGCCAAATATTTCCTCCTCTATGAGTGAATTTAAACAACACATTTCCTTCAAGCTCACTTGTTTTACATAATACTCCATTAGTCCTTGTCTAATTTTACTCATTGTCTTACACTCTGCTATAAAAATGATTAGCCTATACTTATATTTCAACTTTAAGCTTCTTAATTGACATTGTCATTCATTAACAAGCCACCCTTAGTACATGGTGCTTGAAACATCACCACCAATGTTATTTCTCTTGTTGTATCCATTATGTAGGTATTTATATCTTTTTTGTTCACCTTTAGGTAAACAATGATACGATCTAGTGTATTATCTCCTTTAGACAACCCATTTGTACGCAAATTTTCTCAAGCATTCCTTTTCTTTGTCAAAAGTGTTGTTCATTCCTTCTATATCATTCACACGTCAATGTAGGACTTAATGGATTAAAAGTAGGCCAAATTGAACACTTCTTTGTCTTTTGAATAGGTATATTTCTCTCTAAGTCACATTGCTTATATAGGTAGCAAATTTTAGTTCAACATGGTTGATGTAGAATTCACCTAGGCACCTCGTAGTGAGTGAATATCATCCAAAATGGTAAATGGTTGATGACATAGACACACACACACACAACACTACCCATCCATCACATCCTCCCATTATGAATCTATTAACGATTAACTCGTTGGGAGTCGCTTTTGCTTTGCACTTGTCATGTGTGATTATTGTCATAGTATGAATGAATAATCATAGCAAGGAAATTGCTGATAGAATTAGTTATTCATACCCCTTCTATAAATAACACACATATTGTCTTTCAACTCGGATTCACTTTTATGTTTCCTTTTACCCCACTTCATATGCATGTTATTTATTATCATTCAGTGGGCATGTGAACAATCTATAAGTTTTTTGAGGCGACTATATTAATGAAGTTGGAGTCCATAGTTCCTTATATATCAATAACATATATATGAAATTAATCATTAAAATAACTCTTTGAGAAATTATTGGGTGCTTTCCCCCTTCCAAAAATGGGACCTAGTGTAAAACAAGCAACATAGATTGAGTGTGCCTAAACTTGTAGAAATGGAATGAAGCACTTGCATAATATGCCAAATTATTGACAGCATCCCGACAAAAGTGATACCAACCGATTGAACTAACCCTTGATGTTGTGTGTGTATTTTTCTTGGGAAAATCCTAGAAAATCCACCTCATTTCTTGGATTGTACTAAGGGTAAAGTGACTTGATGTGTTTTTTACTACTGAGTTGATAAGGGCATCGATTGAGACACACTTAGGCAAATATAACTAGCTTAGTAGAAGAAGAAGTGTAAAGACACCTAAAGAATGTATTTTGTCTTTCCAGTATAAGAAATAAAATACATTTTTTTCTATGGAAAAAACCTTTGTGCTTTTTTGTTTCCTTGCTATTTTTAAGCTAATTGAGTAAATATGAAATAATACAATTTGAAAAATTTTAGGGAAGAAAAACAAATTACAATTATGGCATTTCTAAACAAAATATAAGAACCTTCATAGTAATTTATTACTATTATAACAAAATGTAAAAACCCTCATAATAATTTATTACTATTATATATATAAAAAGAGAATATTTAATAATAACTATTTAAATAAACCATTTAAATGAAAAAAAGAATGATTCTAAACAAAATATAAAAACCCTCATATTAATTTATTACTATTAAGATCC
>LPNX010761115.1:299715-375766 GCA_001517045.1 Pseudotsuga menziesii | reverse complement strand
AAAGTAAATTTAAATAAAATAAAATAAAAATGTAAGTATATGTGCATCTATTAAATTAGGAAAGAGAAAAAATAATAAAGAACTCAAGGGTAATTATAGGAAAAGAGAAAAGGGTAATTATAGGTAATTAATTTAAAACAAAAGTAATTACTTGTTAAGATTAACATATAAGTGGGTGAGAAATATAAGTGATTCATTGGATGTAGCTTTGGTGGTTGAAAGGAATTATTGTTTCCTTTCCTGCCCAATTTCAATTCTTGTGAGTGAAATGTTGCTCTTGTTCCCATCTTAACTTAAGATGGGAATTATTGTTTCCTTTCCTGCCCAATTTCAATTCTTGTGAGTGAAATGTTGCTCTTGTTCCCATCTTAACTTTATGAAAATAGTACCTATACGTTAACTCATTAACATTATTGATATAAAGATTAAAAAGTTTCTCGAATATTTAGGAAAAATAATATAAAAGTTGGTAAGGTAGTTAACTCATTAACATTATTGATATAAAGATTAAAAAGTTTCTCGAAAATTTTGGAAAAATAATATAAAAGTTGGTAAGGTAGTTAACTCATTAACATTATTGATATAAAGATTAAAAAGTTTCTCGAATATTTTGGAAAAATAATATCAACTATCTTTTAATATTAAGTAAAAATGCATATCGTCCCAATGTATTTAAATAAAAGTTTAATTAAAATAAATCATAATAACCTTAAAATGTAACAAAATGTAATAACCTTAATTTATTACTATTATAACAAAATGTAAAAACCCTCATAATAATTTATTACTGTTATATATATATATTTTTTTTTCCCAGGAAAAAAAGCGTAATTTCATTCATCGTGCGAGATCAAAATTACATTCTGTAGATTCACCATGTGAATACCATATGCATAACCAAAAACTGTCATGAGATTATAACAACCTCCAGCCAATAAACTAGTAAGATAGGGACATATTCAGATGCCCATAGCGTTTTCTGTCCTCCTTTCATAAGGTTCAAGATATACATCAATATAATGCTGTAAAAAAGTTTTTAGTTCTGTGGAATTATCCATCTATAACAAAAAAGTACATAAGTAAAATGATAATATCAGTCTTCTACAAAGGGTCTGTGATAGAAACCCTGCAGTCTGCCATCTTTAATCTCTTTCACAGTCCAAGTACCCGCAGCCAGCCCGATCCCTTCCTTGGAAGCTTTGTCCGCTTCCTGGTTATTTTCCCTGTATACATGCCGGCAAGAGTAAGATTCAAATCTCTGAAGTAAAAGTCTAATAGCGTGAAGTGTGTGTGCAAGTCTCAGCTGTCGACAAGCTTGGGTCTGATTTATCCAATTTATAACATTCATCGAATCTCCCATAAAATTCAGATTAATGCACCCTTTTTCAAGTGAAAAGATCAACAAGAGTTTAAGGCTCATGAGCTCCGAAAAGTTATTCGTGCCCCCCCAAGGCCCATAGAAAGAACATAGAAATGAGAATCAGATAGGAACAATACAGCGCCTCCTCCACATATATCGTTTTGAGTTGCCCCGTCGAAGAAGGCCCACGGGAACGAACGATCAATATCCACAGCTAATCTTCTACGTTCATTGGCCACCCGAATGTGTTCCGGATAAGACTGATAAAAACCCACAGCAAGAGCTCCAACAATGGCCGGATTGCTAGCAGCGTCCTCAAAAATGACTTTATTACGAGCCAACCAAATCCCCCATGTAACCAGCAGAGGTAATATCCTATGTTTCTGCAAAGTATTAGACCGCCACCATGATGCCCAGGCAACTTCCATATAAAAAGAGAATATTTAATAATAACTATTTAAATAAACCATTTAAATGAAAAAAAGAATGATTCTAAACAAAATATAAAAACCCTCATATCAATTTATTACTATTAAGAACCCTCACACTAATTTATTACTATCATATATAGAGAGAATATTTAATAATAACTATTTAAATAAACAATTTAAATGAAAAAAAAATTGATTCACTCAAAGTTAATGGACATCACATATTGTATAAAGAATCTATGGAACATTTATGAGAAAATATAGGAAGATATTTCGAGAACAATTCACTTAAATTATTATTTTAAGTAAAATAAAAAATGGTAAATGACTATAAAAAGTAAATTTAAATAAAATAAAATAAAAATGTAAGTATATGTGCATCTATTAAATTAGGAAAGAGAAAAAATAATAAAGAACTCAAGGGTAATTATAGGAAAAGATAAAAGGATAGTTATAGGTAATTAATTTAAAACAAAAATAATTACTTGTTAAGATTAACATATAAGTGGGTGAGAAATATAAGTGATTCATTGGATGTAGCTTTGGTAGTTGAAAGGAATTATTGTTTCCTTTCCTGCCCAATTTCAATTCTTGTGAGTGAAATGTTGCTCTTGTTCCCATCTTAACTTAAGATCTTTATGAAAATAGTACCTATACGTTAACTCATTAACATTATTGATATAAAGATTAAAAAGTTTCTCGAATATTTAGGAAAAATAATATAAAAGTTGGTAAGGTAGTTAACTCATTAACATTATTGATATAAAGATTAAAAAGTTTCTCGAATATTTAGGAAAAATAATATAAAAGTTGGTAAGGTAGTTAACTCATTAACATTATTGATATAAAGATTAAAAAGTTTCTCGAAAATTTTGGAAAAATAATGTAAAAGTTGGTAAGGCAGTTAACTCATTAACATTATTGATATAAAGATTAAAAAGTTTCACGAATATTTTGGAAAAATAATATCAACTTACTTTTAATGTTAAGTAAAAATGCATATCGTCTCAATGTATTTAAATAAAAGCTTAATTAAAATAAATCATAATAACCTTAAAAAATAACCCGCCTAATTCTTAACTATCAACCCGAAACCCAGTAATTCAATGTTCTAGATATTATTAAGCCGAAGGCATTTTTTAAGAGGACGGTTTATTTGGAGTTTTCGTTGTCTGTGAAACTCCAATCAGGAGCCGCGGCCTGTCTTTAATACATTACGAAAAATTTAAATTTGTATTTGAAAACACTAATTCATTAAAAAACTTAATAATAAAAGTGCATTTTGTATTTAGAAACACTAATGAATGAAGAAAGAAAAGCATTTCATTTACTTAAATGGTTTATACTTGATTCATTTTTCTTATATGTTTTAAGTTATATAATTTACCTTTTACACTAAAAGAATTGACAAACAACCTTAGGTATAATTTGTTTTATCCTAGATTTTGTTTATTTATTTTATATTTCTTTTTCCTGATAGTATAATTATAATTGTCATATTTATTTTGCACTTGTAAAATTTGAGAAAAATATTTTCCATAATATTATATAATCGTCAAATTTAATATACACTCTAAAAGTTGAGAAAAACATTTTCCATAACCACATTAACTTGTAGATTATACGATTAAAGAAGTGCAACTTTTGATATTGTAAATGTATTGTTTATTAATTAAAATATATACTTTTGAATTTTGTTTTTTTACTACATGTTTTAACACATCTAATATCAAATTCTATTTTCTTTGTTACATGTTTTAACACATCTAATATGGCATTCATGGTTTTTAATGAAGTACATTAATATTATAAATTTGATCTTATCTAAGCATATATGTTTTGAGTGTATAAACATTTTTTTTAAAATTTGCATTGTATCATAGTTTATAAAAGATAATGGTAAAAATACAAAGAAATTGAAAAACTCAAATAATATAATATAATTAGATTTTGTAAATTTAAATTATATAATCTAATTATTTTATTTTATATTATTTAAACATGATTGTTTCATAGTATTTAATGATTGGGTTTTTAAAGATTGAGAAAAACATTTTCCATAACTACATTAACGTGTAAAAAAGTACAACTTTTGATATTGTTAATGTAATATATATATATACTTTCTTTGTTGCACTTTTTAACACATCTAATATGTTATTCATGGTTTTTTATGAAGTGCATTAGTATTATAAGTTTGATCTTGTCTAAACATATATGTTTTGAGTGTATAAACATTATTTTTTTAATTTTCATTGTATCATAGTTTATAAAAGATAATTATAAAAATCCAGAAAATTTGAAAAACTCACATAATATAATATAATTAGATTTTATAACTTTAAATTATATAATCTAATTATTTTATATTATATTATTTAAGCATTTTTTTCCCTGGGAAAAAAAGCATAATTTTATTTCATCTTTCGAGTAACAAAATTACATTTTGCAGATACACATCACCGTGTATTCGATGAAGAACCCTGAGTAGGTCCAATGTAAAAATATACAACAAAAATCAGGATGAAGTTCAATCCCGAGCAGTCACAGAATGTCATGGAACAAATACTGCCATATCAGCAAACATGAGCAATAAATAGGCATATAGTTTTAAACATGTAGAACAATAGAAACAGTCAATATCTATAGTAAAACTATAAACATCATAGTATGTCTCATGTGTAACAAAACACAAAAAATATACAGTCATCAAAACAGATAATCATTGAGAAGCCACCCCCTCAATGAATGGACGGTGATAAAAAGTGTGTTCAGTGCCATCGATCAGCTCAGAGATCTTCCACTGACCCTCCATCAGAAGTAGACCCTCCTTTGAGGCCAAGTTTGCCTCCCTGTTATTCTCCCTGTAAACATGGCTGCAAGAGAATGAATCAAAAGTATCTATAATGTCTGCAATAGAAGTGAGAATATTTTCCAGCCTCAAATTTCTGCATACTTGATCCTTCTTAACCCAATTGATGACGTTCATAGAATCACCAAAACAATAAAGAGTACGACACCCTTTCTTTGCTGCAAACATGAGTAAAAGTTTCAAGCTGAAAAGTTCAGCAAAATTATTGTTGCCTTCACCTAATCCCATCGTGATCTTGTAGAAATGTCCTTCCCTGAGAAACAGTAAAGCACCACCCCCACATCTGTTGTCTTGAGCCGCTCCATCAAAGAATGCCCATGGAGCAGTCTTATCAATCTCCACCTCTAAGGTATCCCTTTGGTTCTTAACTCTGATATGTTGCGGGAAAGCCTCGAGTATCCCATTGGCCAAAGTGGCCGTGATCTCTGGGGTACAACATTTCTCTGAGAAAAATAAATTGTCGAGGGCAATCCAAACTTCCCAAATGACAAGGAGAGGGAGTGCTTTCATTGAATCAATCAAGATAGCTCTTCTCCAATTTTCCCACGCCTATAGAATGTTGTTGCCCGTCCAATTACAAGGTACTCCAAAAATATTGGAGCATTCCTTACAAACAGCAATGACGTATGGGCAAACCAGAAAAAGGTGCACAACAGATTCCTCCGCCCCTTTGCATAAATTACACTAGCCTGGACTTTGGAAACACCTCTTTTGTAAATTATCCCAGCATGGAGCCTTGTTCTCCAGGACACACCACATGAATAACCTAGATTTTGGTGGGAAATTTAATTTCCAAAGAGATTTCCACCACCACACAACATCTCTATCCACCCCATGAGCACTTAGATTGATGTACCCTGCCTTTGGAGTGTACTTCCCATTCGGGGCTGAATCCCAGATTAAAACATCTTCCCTATCTCTCAGAATGATGTGGTCTCGCGAAAGAGCCCATATGTACCTTTCCAGATCCCGAGATTCAGGTTCTGCAAGCCCTAGATCCCCAGCCTGAGTCCAAGTTTGTTCCCACCTTACCATCTGCACTAGGGTCGCTAGCTGATGGAGGAAAAGAATACCAGATTGCCGTAATTCCTGAATAGTATTATCCAAAAGCTTGTGTTGTTGAACACACTTGACCCATGGGTCCTCCACAACCACGAGGTTCCTTCCATTTCCAACCCTCCAAGCCAGCCCATTACCAATAACATCAAACGATTTGACAACGAATTTCCAAAAGATAGATCCCCCGGCATGAAATTTTTCTAGCCGCCTTATCCAATCCTTCGTCGAATCAGGACTGATATATTTCTGAATCATCACATGAGCCCACATATTTTCCATCTTCAATATTATCCATCCCCCTTTAGCCGCCAAATATTTTGCAAAAAGAAAAATGTTTTTGAGTCCCCAACCCCCCAGTCCTTTTAGGACAACAATCTTTTCCCACCTAACCCAAGGTGTCACATGTGCTTCCTGTTTACCACTCCAAAAAAATCAGAAGCATATTCTGCGAGCCTTTTCTAGTGTGCCATTTGGGATCCAAGCCAGAGACATCCAATAGACCGATATGGCCTCCAAAACAGATTTGACCAGCACTAGTCTACCAGCCCTTGACAGCCATCTGTGGCTCCATAATTTTAGTCGCTTCTCCAGTAACCAGACCTAGTCTCGCTTCCTGTAATCATTGGGTTTTAGAAAAAAACCCAGGTAATGCAAGCCCTCCTCTAGCCTTTCAATATTGAAGGGAAATAGATCAAGAAGAGCTTACTCCTCAGCCCTAGATAACCGATGAGATGTTACCGAGGATTTCCCATAGTTAATGTTCATGCCTGTTGCTTTTGAGAATAGCTTCAGGATATCAACCAAAGTATTAAATTCCCTGACAGAGCCTGAACAGAAGACCAAGATATCATCCACAAACAAAAAATGAGAGATATGTAGGTTTTGAGAAAGTTGTAATCTAGAAAAAGTTCCCAACCGAATTTCCTCCTTAATTGACCGACTTAGGCCCTCTGCCACCAACAGAAAGAGGAGAGGAGACAGTGGGAAGCCCTGTCTCAGTTTGTGCTCCGCATGAAAGAAAGGGGATGCATCCCCATTGATCAGAACTGAAAAAGATACAGTAGTGATGCAGCTCATTACCCATCTGATAAAAGCAATATCAAAACCTAGATGAGTTAGCAACAATCGAATGTAAAGCCAGCTTACCTTGTCAAATTCCTTTGCCAAATCAATTTTTAGGATTGCTCCCTTGATATTATTAGATTTCATACTATGCAGACCCTCCTGTGCCACCCCAATAGCCTCATGAATCAGTCTTCCCTCCAAAAAACCAAACTGTTCATCCAAAATGTGTTATGAAAGAACCCGTTTTAATCTGCTAGCAATCACTTTTGTAACCACCTTATAGATACAATTACAGAGTGAGATTGGCCTGAAATCATTCAGCGAAATAGGGTTGTCCACCTTCAGAATTAGGGCAATGAAAGTAGAGTTGAAACAAGCCGGAATTCATCCAATGGATCTGGTATTCTCTACCACATGAAGAAGGTCCTGACCTAACAAATCATAGAGTTCCAAAAAAAATTCAATCGTCCATCCATCCGTCCCTGGACTTTTATCCTTTTGGAAACTCTGAAGAACACATTTAAGTTCTTCGTCTGACACTTCCTCCATCAGGGCTAGATTATCATCAAGCTCCACAAAACCTGGGAACACCTGAGCAATTCTGATAACTTCAGCTAGTGTAGCATGATCTAGAGCCTTGTACAGGTACTTGAAATGTTCCACCCCCAGAGAGGCCATACTGTCAAAAGTGTCAAAAACATGTCCTTGTTCATCTTCAAGGCTCCACACAGTATTGGTAGCCTTCCTCCCCTTGGCATAAGCATGAAAAAAGTTAGTGTTATCATCCCCACTTTCCAGCCACATTGCTCTACTTTTCAATCTCTAGGTTTCTTCCCTATCCAATAGAAGCGAAGTCCTCCGTCCTTCCAGCCTTTTCAGGACACCCATGTCCACCTGATTCAAAAGTTCACCACCCTCCTCATCATAAATCACTGCAAGTTCAACTTCCACCTGAAGCAATTCTCTGGCATCCCTCTTTCTTTTTTCAATCGCCCAAGGCTTAATCACTTCTTTCAAGTTCTTGAAGTTTTCTACAAATTGAAATGCAACAGTGAGCCTATTCCCAGGTGCAAAGTGAGCCCAACCATTAGAGATCAGATCAATGAAACTTTCATCTTTGAGCCAAATTTTATTAAATTTAAGAGGACTAAGTGGTTTGACCGACCCATTTTTGAGCTCCAAAAAGATGGGGAAATGGTCCGAGAGGCCCTCTTTCCCCACCCATTGTCTGATAAAATGATGATTTTCCACAATCCGCTCAGTGACAAGAAACCTATCGAGTCTGTTTGCCACCCTCCCCTCCCCGCATCTGTTGTTTTTCCAAGTAGGTTTCAGCACAAGAGCTCCACATCCATCCAATTTCTATCCACCAAATTCCTAGGAAAGTAATAAGTCAGTGAATCAGGTCTTGCATGAGGCCCCCAAACCTCTGTCTGACCTAGAGAGAAGTTTAGATCACCACCAATTATCATCTTATCTCCCCTCAACAGAGAATGATTGAAAATAGTATCCCAGAATGGAATTATATCTAGGAAAGGTCCATATATATTGATAACATCAAAAGAATCCTCAAGATCCAGGGCTTTAAGAGTGATGCCCAGGACCGAATCCATGCCCCACACATTTAGTACTTTAACACTCCTAGTATTCCAGTCGATAGCCAAACCACCCTAGCGTCCTCTAGCATCCAAAGTCTCGAAGCACCATCCACCAAACCAGCATTCAAGCTTTGCTTTCACCTCTATACCTACTCCCAAAGTTTCCTGAAGTAACATAATCTCGGGTTGGTCTACTTCAACCACCTGTCGCAATGTTGATCTTTTATGGGGACTAGTAAGACCCCGACAGTTGAAAGAAAGGATCTTCATCTCTTGCCCTTCTTACAGGCATTCACTGCTCTAAGTGCCCTATCAATAGAGATCTATTTTCCTTCCAAAACATCCTTCTTGGCACGGGACTGTGCCTTCGCAAAGTGTGAAACTTTGCCCCTCCCCCTAACAGAAGCAACAGGGTTTTTTCCCAATCCACCAGAACAACCTTTGGTGCAAGAACCATAGGAAATGACCCAAATCAGTGGATTCGGTAGGAGTGTGTACCGAATCTAACAACACAGGTTCCAAAATCGGCCCAAGGGGTGGTTCCTCAACAATAGCAGCAGAGATGGGTGACCGGAGCTCAAGAGAATTTAGAGATAGTCTCTTTAACCCCTCCACCCAGTCAATACCAGAAACATTTAAATGTTTTGTAAATAAATTTATGGATGAAGGTAGAGTAAAAAAAGAAGTACCCGGTGCACTGACTAGAAAGGGTTCTCCAACCAATCTATCCCTTGCAGCAACCTGAAGACCCCCCAGTGGTATCGCTTCAGCCTCACTGCCTTCCATAGAAGCGATATCATGACCCATAGGAGAAAGAGGCAGTGAGGATGGTGCTGAGTTTTCCCCCTCACCGCCTGACAACGAGTTTCTATCCTCCTTGTGTCATCCAACCTTAGCGCGAGCCGACAGGGGACATTCTACCGCCGGGTTCCCATACTCGTGGAATCTCCTACAGCGAAAGGGTATGTTCTCATAGTCCAGAGTCTATAGGTGTGAATACTCCTTCCAAGAAATATTCATAGCCCCAGGAAGCCCATTCCTTATGTTGATATTGACGAGTATGCGAGCCACCCTCTTCAGATTGGTAACTTTGTAGGAATAATCAGCCTCTAGAAATGATCCCAACAAATTCCCAATATGCATAAAGTGTTCCTCGGTCCAAAACGGGAGCGACAGACTCAGGAGATTGACCCAGGTCGGAACAACATCCACTCTTTCGCGGCTTGCATCAAAAAGGGGATGCCACTTCTTCAATAGAACCGACACTTGTTCGTAAGTCCAGTTACGATTTAGAACCCAAACTAGATGATCTTCGAGCTGGAAGTTAAATGAAAACCAACCTCGCGCTAGCCCTTCCACGATAGGAACAAACCCCAACTCACCCAACCAACAATCTTCAGCCTATTTATTAACAGCCCTAACAGACAACGATCTCCCCATGAAGCGCCCAACTAAAGTGAATTTTTCCAACGTTTCCATCATATCCCAGCTAATATCCTCTCCCACATAATAGTTAATAATTGGCATCATCTTCGGCCATTTTTTCCTTCGCTTGCCCTTACCTTTCGACCCAAAGCTGCCTTCTACTCCACAACCGGAAGAGAGTTCTTTAGAAACCAAGCTAGGGAATCCTCTTTGCTCGCGCGATCTAATGGTACTGCCTACAAAACCCCAGTGGGATTCCACCCCAACATTGTTCATCAAACCCCCACTGGTTCCAATGTCATCGTGCCTCATCCCTTCGATCGACCCATGAAAAACAGCTGCGGTGCTTCCTCCAGTGGCCACAGCCTATTCAACAGCAAAGGTTCCAATCGTCGGCAAAAATGGTTCCTCCGGCAGCTCTACAGACCCTGGTGAGGACAGAAGATATCCCGAGGGCGATAAACCTGCTCCCATGTCCTGCGAGGGGTTTGTTACACCCAAAAACTCCGTTCAAATGTGCCCATCGGCCTCGACCTCAACATCCAAACCTCTCAATGGAGAAAACCTAAATATACCCTCCTCCAACAGGTCAGCTGAATATTCCACAAGATCTTCCTTCGTCATTTTCACGGCAGTCTAGGCACCACAATAAAAAGTAAACAAAACTTACCTTCCCAAGAGAAACCTGTTAGGAAAGGGAAATACAAATCACCTTGAACCACACAAATCTACCATGTGTCCTCAGCTCCTACAATAGACAAAAACAGAGATGCCTGCTTTCTTGACCGTCTTCGCCTACTAGCCTAGCCGACTGCTTGCGGCTAGCAGGGAGGCTTCAAACCCTGGCCCGACACCCGCTGAAACCCTCGCTTCATCCTTCGATCGGCCCTACCTGGTCAATCCTCTCCATGTATATTATTTAAGCATTATTGTTTCATAGTGTTTAATGATTGTATTAAGATTTTTTGAATGTTTGTATAAATAAATTTAGAAAAAACAAAAAAAATGGGTTTTTAATGGACACTCCACACATATTTAAAATCCAAATAAAGCTATACCAAATAAATATATATAAATAATTGATATAATTTATTTAGAAACTTATCCTAAAGAACATCCACCAAAATGAAAACAACAATAACAATTATATGTTATCTCTTTTCCACTATTGCATTGACGACAAAGTGTGTTTGCCTAAATATTTTAGGCAAAAATTAGGGGAGGTACTTCTTTATACTAAATTTTATGCTATTTATGTGAGTCGTACTTCCAAATTTTAGGGTTATTGGAGTTAACCAAGAACTAAATAGTTTGATTATATAAAGAAGAATGATGACAAACCTATATAATCATCTATGACTATATAATGTTCGAACCCCAACACTCTTTATACTAACGAGTAACGATGAGTGTGTGATTAGAAGGAGGCAAATCAAATCCTCCTTGCAAATAGGGAAAACCTAAATAGAGAAAATGTACTTATAATTGTATGTATTTCTCTTTGAATCCTTAGATACAAGTTGTTTATCACCGTGATTCAAAATTGGCACCACATTGCCCAAAAAAATCAAAAACTTGGATGCATGACTTTTATTAGCAAAGAAAAAATCAACATTCTTATGCACTTGTTTAACGTTTCCTGCTTGAGCAGCTACACCATGCCTGAGAATCAACTTTTCCAGATAGAAAAATGTTCTCTTGTGGCTAACATGTTTCCTTAATTGCATAACAACCACATACCAATCTAGGTTGGACTGAACCCTTGTACAATGTTCACACATATGTACTTGATAAACATATTCAAAGTATACATGTTCTAATATAACCCCATTGAGGACTTGCTTCTATATTCTAAACTAGACCTTGACTCTCTTTGAATGGGGTCTAGTCTATATGAATTCAACATGTACAAGCGTGGTACAAGCCTAACCTTATTCAAATTCTTGAGCCTCTTTTAATGCAAAATATTAAGAATTCCTTGGTTTCTAACTAGGCTTTTATCCATGTTTTGGTGGGTTGTAAATAAGAATTACATTCATGGAAATGAAGGATTGTTTCATGGTTTTGCAGCCCTTCAGTGATATCAACTCTATTTTGTATACAACTTACACATATGTTTGTTGCATTGTGTGGCATGGAAATACCACACAGTACTTGACCCACAATCTGTTGTACGATAACCATATTATCCATTACACCACAAATAAACATCGAAAACAAAGGTTTGAAAGCTATCTCGAGACGTGATTAGATCTCTTAACCAAAGTAATCTTTTGTTTAAGTTTTCAGAATCACTATAGTGTTCTAACCCCTACACTGCTTATACTAATGGTTAATAGTGGGTTTGTGATTAGAGTAATATCATACATATTTTTAGACCATCCAAGAAACTAATCAAAGTCCCCTATAAGAGAATCATACAAAATAAAGAAAAAGATATGAAAATATGTACACTAAACATAAATATGGCTTCAAAATGTTCTAAGAGCATCAACTACGGGATACCTTCAAAATATTATGACATTGAGTTCATTGACTGCATTTGCATATGCCTTCTAGTAACAAGAGTGAATCCTAATTAGGCATATGAAAATTCATTATAGTGGAGATTCGAGGATATCCAAGCTAGCTTCAGTAGACAAATATTGGACCTAGATCTCTCATTCTTCCTCAAATTTTCATTATCTTCAATATGGTTTCATGGCACTGTAGAATGCTTGTTCTTTTGCCACCCATCCCAGCGTTCCGAGTTTGGACTCTCTTACTTGTTAATGTTTGGACTCTCATGTTTATTGTTTTTGGTTCAACATCATCCTAGCCTTTCGAGTATTCATCCAAGTAAAAAACAAGACATACACCTTCATGCTTTTAAACTCATTTGCACCTTTATGTCTAAACTATGAGCCTTAAGGATATTAAAGGTGCATGGAAATAATTAGATGATTCCTACAATTTCCACACATATCTCATCAAAGAATATCGATATGTGGTCATATTGCATGTCTTTCATCAAATGCAATTGTCACCCTTATCTCATATAAGAGGATCGACATGTGGATAACTTGCATGAGTTGAATGACATTCAATTGCCCCACATATTTTTTAATTTGAAAAGGAGCATCGGTATAGGTGAATTGGCATTGCTTAAGGTGAATAAACATTTCTTTATATGGCAACATTATGTATCAACTTCGACACTTATAATTAATAGAATTAGTCACAAAAGTACATGTGTACACAATATAGTGGTAGGGTGTAACAATGTTTCCCAGTCTACAAGGGCTCAAATCACATCTTGATTCCTCTAGAATAGAATGTGTGATTTCCTTTTGTTTAAAAAAAATTACAAAAAATGGACTCCAAAAATTTCCATTTTTTTAATTATCTAGCATACCCCCAAAGTGGGGGAAATGAAAAGCCGAAATGAACTTCAATTTGTTATAAATTGAGAGAAAGTTGTTTGTATTTAGACAATATAAGTTTATGTGTTTGAAAGAAAATCTAACTAAATTGTCGATTCTTTCTAGTTCATTCAATTAAGGTGTGGGTAGGGAAATCGAGTTCAATTCCCCTTAGGGGTGAGCCAAATTGGGCGGAAACACCAAAAAATCCAGCCATGCTAATGGTTGGTGTGGCCCAGGTCGGGTGCGATCCACAGGTGTCTTTGGCGACTTAGATGCCCTTTGTGCTTCCCGCCTCGAGCCACGGGCATTCGAACAAACAAAAAAAGAAAACAAATCTAGCTAAAATATAATTTTTCATATTTTGTTGAAATGATTTTAAAAATATGGCATCTTTTCATTAAAAATAAGAAGAATATATATTGTTGATTTTCAAAATTAACACTAAATGATAATAATACTAAAACTCTTAACCTACTGTAATTAGCACAAACATTAAAATAAAATAATTCCACCAAGATTAACACATATGTCCAAAACCATGTACATATTCTAATTTGGGAATAATCAAAATCATAGTGGAAAAAATCGGCATCGGCAAAAAATCGGCGAGGGTCTAGAAAACATCTTCTCGGCAACATCGGCGAAAAAATCGGCAAAAATCGGCAAACCGCGGGAAGCATTAAAAAATGCAAATTTTGTACTTTAATAGGGTTAAAATTTGCTTACCGATTTTTTCCCCTATTTGCCGATTTTTACCGATTTTTCCTGATCTTTCCCGATTTTTTTCCGATTTTTCCCGATTTTTTCCCGATTTTTGCCGATTTTTGCCGATGTTTGCCAATGTTTCCCGATTTTTGCCGATTTTTCGCGATGTCCGATTTTTTGAAAAAATCGCGATTTTTCGGGACATCGCCGAAAAATCGGCGATTTTTTCCACTATGATCAAAATAACATACTTAGAATAAGTTTATTTTTCTTTCTTACTTCACAAGTTTCATAGTGTAATTGAATTTCATAGCTCCCGACAGGTTTAAAAAAATTGTTTAACCTTTACCTAAAAATGATATAACTAAATTACGTTTACATGGTATAGAATTCACAGTATAAAGAACTAAACTGTAGGGCTCGTATCGTAGATATACCTAGATTCTCCAACACACCTACTACAAGAATGGCATTAGAGGGAACAATGTGAGTTCGAGAAACAATTCATTGTGGGGATTGTGTCGTTCTACACACTTACCTTTGCGAGATAATGGGAATAAGGTTTATCAACGTCATCATATCTTCTCAACAACGTACATGGACCCAAATGGTTTAAAATTCTTGCAAATGTTACTCCTACTCTACAAATCCCACCTTATTATAAAAGGGAAGTGTGTTTTAGAATATCGTGATTGAACTGTGTCATAGTATGATGTATAGTGGGCCCACTTGTCAACAAAGATGAACAAGTGAATGTGTAAGTTTGAACCCTGTATATTTATTTAACTGTGGCAAGTATTTTCTTCAAATTGCTTCATTAAACATGAAAGTAAACACTTTCTGTGTTGTTCTCTTTCCCATACTCTATGCTAGATAGTTGGTTTGCCTATTTATGCCCGTCATGCTCGTAAGTAAGGAGTTGTGCCTAGCCTAGTTTTGGTAGATAGAAGTAATATGTAACCTGGTATTGGCATGAGGAAGGTAGTGATGTGCAAGGCAAGATAATATCTAGCCTCATTGTAGATGTCATTTTATTTTTTCATTTAAAGAATTGAAGACTTGAAACCAGTAAATTGAGTATCTCCGCTATCACATCATATATTAACTTTTAAGTAATAAAATTTACATAAATCTAGAATTGACCAAATAAAAGATGTATATTAACCAATCTTAAAATACAACGAGAACTGAACATGTCATAAAAAATTAGAAAGTTTCAGACTCCATTTTTTGTGATTTTTTTTATACAACAGGAAATCACACATTCTATTCTAGAGGAATCAAGATGTGATTTGAGCCCTTGTGGAGTGGGGAACATTGTTACATTGCAACCAATACACCATGATGTAACTAGTAGGAAGAACAACTCTCTTGTTATTGCTTTCATTTGAATAAGGACCATGGTATATTTGGGCAGGTTATATGTTTTTATGGACTACTTCTATAAATCAATATATGATATTAATTTTGTATAGTGAGATTTTGATGTCATTAAACCAATTCAAAGACACATATGTTAAGAATATGAAAGGGGAACTCTATCATATTGTAAATCAAAACATTTCCAATTGTACTCAAGTATACATCTTACACTAAAATACAAAATATATATTTTTACAATCTCGATATTTTCTTGTTTGTTATCATTGGAATCTAATCATGCAATGTTTAATAAAATTGCATTTCTAATTTGATGATGTTGATTTTGACATTTTCGTGTTTTCCCTCACTAGAATCTGATTTGCAACTCATGGGCAATCTTGCAAACAATAATAACAAATACATGTTCCAAGCATTGGCTATGCCTATTGCATGATCTGTCACAAATTTCACCAATGGTTCAAATGCACAGTAAGATGATGACCATCAACTAGAAAAAAAATATTCTTATGGGTAGGGAAGAGAGTAATGTTATCCTACAAATTATGGGTCTAATCAAGATTAGTAAATGGTGCATGTAGAGTGGCCATGCAAATTATATACACACTTGGATCTATCTCTCCTAAGTTACTACCCTATGTTGTCCCCACATCTAATAATTACATTGGGTCTCCATGGGACCAATCTCAACCAAAGCACATGCTAATCCACCCATAAATTGCAGTAACAAGAAACAAACCCCCCTCAAGATCGCCTGGGACTTGGCTATCCATAAAAACCAAGATTTTGACATTAACAAGGTCAACCATTGAAATTGGTAACAATGAATGCCAATGATTGACCTTCATAGCAATGCCATGCACTGCAACATTAGAAGGAATGTGAATTGCACTATCGTTCTCCTTAGAATGTTATGTAAAGATGAAAGACACTTCATATGTATTACTTCAAAAAAAGGAAGAGGCATGCCTTCATTCTTTGTCCCTTTCACACTTAAAATTGCAACCCTCAATCCCTGCACTTCCCCTACCGAATGAAAATACCAATGTTGATTTCCAATATAATTAGAGTCAAACTTGATCACTACCTAGCCTTTTATTATTTTACTCACATACATATACTTTCTCGTAAGACAAATTAATGTATATTTGATTTTACTTGCCATCAATTATATGGGTTTCTATTTATTGCTTATTGATACTTGCAATAAAGTTTCTTTTCAATTTGATCGACTACTATGCTTACCATAAATTAGCTAGACTTGCTTTCAACAGATAATATTATATTATGTACATACACACAACTTTCTCTCATTTTGCAACATATTGAAGTTCTCTTGCTTTTCATTTCCCATGCTTTGGGGGTATGCTAGCTTAATATCTATTTTTCCAATATCATCATTGATATGATTAGGTTTCATAATTTATATCATTTGAGATCGAAAATAAACCCTATAAGGGATTAATGTTAAAGTTATACGTAAGAAAAAGGAAGGGTTACCCATTTCAATGGGTTACAAAGGCCTCGTATGTGTACCACAAAGTAAAAGGGTTACATCAACTTTGGAAATGGATAAGCCTTAGCATTTAATGTCACATGTTGTTTCACTTTTTGCGCGGTCACATGTTAAGACGCTTTACAGTTCCGTGCCATTTACAATAATAATAACAAGTATACGGGTTACATCAACTGCGCATATGCATATTCCCTTAGCATTTAATGCCTTAAAGATAATGCTTTACAGATCCGTGCTATTAGCATTTAATGTCTTATATAGATAAGGTTTAACAGTAAGAGGATTAGAGTATAAGGGATGTTGTAAAAAAAAAAAAAAGGATTAGAGTTGTATAAACTTTGCTTATTGATAATTTTTTAGTATTTAAAGTTTAATTTTTTTATGGATTTTAGTTGATAAAAATAGAAGATTTTTTGAATTTGTTTCATGTTATTAATCCAGAAGGTTTATTCTTTCTAGCTTAGAAAAAGAGAGATTGAGGAACTTGAATCTCACAGGAGGAAGATTTTATTAGAGTAGGAGGCTGCTATCCGTTTGAAGAGCATAAATGTTTGGCTCTCACATGGAAATGATAATACCAAATACTTCCATTAGTTCTATATACATAGATTGAATACCAATGCTCTTGGAACTTAGAGGATGATAGCGGGAACAAGATTTCAAGTTTTAAAGAGCTAGCCAAGTCTGGGGTCAATCATTTCAAGAATATGTATAAAGTGGGTGAAAGAGTGACTATTAATGCTATGCTGAACACTCTCTTGCATAATCCCTCCTTGGTCAATAAAGAACATAATTTATCATTGAATAAACTTGTGTCCTTAGAGGAACTTAATGACGCTGTCCATTCAATGTAAAGTGACAAAGGCCTCGGTCATAATGGTTTTCCTATTGAGTTTTTTTTTTATTCTTTATGTATTTATAGATCTATTTAAAGATGATTTGTTAGCAATTGTTGAAGAGTCCAGGGTTCAAGGAAGAACCTTAGTTGCTTTTAACTCAACATTTATAGCTCTTCTTCTTAAGAATACCATCATACCTCTTTGGATCACTACATGCCTATCTCATTATGTAATTGCATTTACAAAATATTAGCTAAAATCATTGCCAACATAATTAGAGGTATTTTATAATCTTTGGCAGTGTTTCTAAACAATTTGCTTTTTTTGGAGAAGAGACAAATCCATGATGCTATTGGGATTGCCCGGGGAGTCGTACACCTGGTGAAGACTAAGAAGATTCCTGCATCGATTGTTAAAGTCGATTTATCTAAAGCTTATGACCGGGTAGATTGGACTTACCTTCGGTTGATGATGACCCATATAGGATTTGATCTCCCTATGATCAATTGGATGGTATCTTGCAGACAGTATTTTTCTTTCGTTGTACTTATCAATGGTTCCGCTTCTTATTTTTTTAGACCTAAGAGAGGTTTGCGACAAGGTTTCCCCCTTGTGCCTTTAAATTATTCATTATGGTTGTGGGAGGTCTAAGTAGAGCAATTATTCAAGCCAAAACTCATGGGGATTAAAGGTATTACGATTGGAAGTAATTTGGTCATCACTCATCTTCTCTTTGTTGATGGCATCCTACTTTCCACTTATGGATCTAGGAGGGACGCAACCAATATTAGAGCTATTCTGACATTTTTTCAGAGGCAATATGTATGGTCTATAATGCTGCTAAATCTTCCATATCTTTTAAGAATTTAGACAATGTTTCTATGGATTGGTTTCTTTCTCAAATCAATTTCACCTTGATTGTCATCAACTATAGTTTAAAATACCTTGGATTCATTATTAATCCTAACAATTATTTGAAGAGAGACTGGGCATGGATGGTCATTAAGATTGAAGGAAAACTTCACTTATGGTGCAACAAGTGTCTCCCTAGAGGAGGAATATTTGTGATGATGAAATCAAATGTTGAAGCCATGTCCGTTTACTAGGCCTCTATTGCATATATTCTTGTTGGTACTATGGATATCATCATACAAATTTGTTTTAATTATTTATGGAGAGGTAGTGAGAACCAAAGTGCCTATCCCTCGATTGCTTGGAAGAGACTCACTTTGCCTAAAGAGTTGGGGGATGGGGACTCAAGTACTATCCTAGCTTTGCTAGAGCCCTTGCAGCAAAATGCATTTGGAGACTGATTTTTGGAGAAGGTCTATGGAAGAAAGTTATTCATCAAAAGTATATATGTCCTTTAACTGTAGAACAATGGAACAAATCTCAAAATAAGGTTTCCAGAAATGTTTCCATCCATTTGGAAAGCTATGATTAAAGCTTATGATTTAATTGGATACTAGTTAATCTGGAACATTAGTAATGGCAGGAAGATCTAGATCGGGTAGGATCCTTGGCAAGGTTGTTATGTTGCTGATAGAATTCCTGAGGATATGATCAATCATTTAAAGGACACAGGATATCGATTTCTTTATCAATTTCAAGGCCACACTCACTCTTGTCCTGTAAGTCATAAATGGATTTCTGCTGTCAATTTGGGCTTTGAAGGGGAACATGCTAATCTGGGAGCATGGTGTTAAAGATCTTCTTAGAGTTCATACTTTCCTTAGTGACAAGGTTGACTCTCTCATTTGGTCTAAGAATGAAGCCCGATGTTTTTATTTTCCTAGTCTTGAATAAAAAGCTCATTGTGTTGAAGAAGATCCACTTGCACCAACCAGGTGGCACTCCACTAAGTTGCAATTAAACTGTCCTCTGAAGACTAAGTTTTTTTTTTCCCTGGTTAGAATTGAATGGTAAAGTTCCAGTTTAGGACACCTAGGTATCGGGCATAATAAATGTCCATTATGCCGTGAAGCCTCTAAATACATTTCTAATCTTTTTATTCAATGTTCTTACATCTCCTCTATGTGGCAATATGCAACTCAAGTTTTTGGTGTCCAATTTAGATGGAGTGGAGTAAATATGTTTGAAGCTCGGAAGGAATGGTATCACAATGATATTTTTCAACATTATAGAGCTTTTCCTGTTCTTTTGATATGGGGGGTCTATTATTTTTCAACATTATAGAGCTTTTCCTGGATGTAAACGTTGTTGTTATGATATATGCTTCTAAAAGTTTGCCTATTTTGGCATCATTCCCACAGATGAAGGCTCCAAGAATACAAAGAATTAAGAAGGAAATTTGTTTAAATAAAACTATCAACTAGTGTCTTTTTTATGGAGCGTCTCAAGGAAGGCCAGTAGTGGGAGGGGCATGAGGCATTCTTCATATAGTTGAAGGTCTTTGGCACAAATATGCAGTTGGCATTGGTAGGGCATCCAATAATATGGTGGAGCTCAAAGCACTTATACTCATTCTCAATTTGGTAAATTCTAAAAGTGTTCAACGGGTTCAGGTCTTTGGTGACTCCCAACTGATGATAGATTGGCTTAGACTCAGGAAGTCTCCCAAATATATCAACCTCAAACAAGTCTTCGAAGACATCCTTAGTTATACGGGTCTTTTCATAGACATTTTGTTTTGTCATGTTTACAGGGAGAGAAACATGACAACTGACTTCCTCTCCAAAATGGGGATTCTCTTAGCTGAGCACTCATGGGGAATTTGGGATGGCATTGGTGCAAATCAATATGCACATGATATTGAAATTCAACCTCTATAAATATTTCTTTTTTTGTCAAATTCAGAATATCTTAATATGATGGTCTCTTTTTTGTGAGTTGAGTTGGAAGCAATTATCTTTATGCATACTTCCCTTTATGTAGACCTTGTTTTTTGGTAAAACTTGGTTCTTTGCTTAGTGATAGGCTACAACATCTATGTACAAAGTGGTCCATATTAATAGAATGAATTGCATTTTTTTAAGTGTTTTTTTTTAATACCCCCCCCCCCCCCAAAAAAAAAAAAACAAAAAAAATCACAATTTTATTCATTGAATTGATTGCATTTTCGGATGCTTTCTATAGAAAACTTACACTTTTTAGGATTATACATTAGTATTTAGATATCAAAATCCTTCAAGCAAAGGTTCTATAAATCATTCTTGTGTCAAAACTAGAATTGTCACACTCCCATCTACAAACAAAAGCTCTCAGTTCTGTATCAAAACTAGGACAATCACACTGCCAACTTCAAATATAGCTCACTAAACCTTCATTCCTGTATCAAAGCATGGATAGTATCATTCCTAACTATACATATAAAAAGCACTAACCCAACACTGAATTAGAGTCATAATATCAATTTGGGACTTCATAAATGTATCAAAATATATTCTTAAATGAACCTTTATTCGATATTCGCACCCTATAGTGATTAACACTTGCATCATTCTGCTTAAAAATATCTTTCTTCTTCATATATATATATATATATATATATATATAACATCATATCAAAGGAAATATACTTCTTAATTGAAACCACTATGTTGAAATAGAGTCGAAATTGGTCACTTGTAAAAATATCCGGATATTTTCTCTGCTTCTTCCTCCACCATTAGCCATTTTCGATGCTCCAGAAGTAATCCTTCCTTTGAGAGTTTATCAACAATATCATTCCTTTCCCTATATATATGAGTAAAGGATGGATTCTCCAATGAAGATTTCAATCTTAAGGTGTCATGGAGTATATGATTTAAAAGACTATTCTGACAATGTTGTTTGTCATTTATCCAATTGATGATCTCCATCCCTAAAGATCTGAATCCATTTTATGTTTTTTTCCATTGGCAAAACCAAAACTATCCAAATAGATTTTATCTCTATGAAATTGTTATATCTCAGATGCAGGTTTGCTTTAAAATTCAAGGTATGATTCTTTGACAGGTAGATGACCCCTATTGCCCCACTAAGACTTGGATACTAAAAAGGGAAGTATATTCTTGAGAAAACACAAATCAAACCCGAGAGTGACCTTGAAACAATACCTTTTCCGCGTTTGGCAATGGAGAAAATATCAAGCCCTACCACTATCTGAAATGGAGATAATTACCTTAGCGACACCTAGGGTAAACATGCATGAAATGGGGGCAGAGTTACCATGATAGCTCTTGAAACCAAAAGCGAGAAACACTGCTTCCGGTACTAGAGATCAAGAAGGGAAAATCTTCTATGAGCTAGCTTAGTTATTGTTTCTAGGAGTTGCATGTCGACATATGATCTTCAGTATGTATGCCACCACATGGAGTCCAATGTAGGTAAAGAGTCATGACTATCAACCATCATGCGTAGATAATGGATGACCCATTGCACCCAATGTGGGAAGTCATATCCAGTTGTCTTAGTGCAAGACACTCTGTTTTGAGCGAAGTTTGAGTTGCCGAATCCTAGTTATTGTTAATGGTCCTTGGAGTCAAGGTGATTCTTGTATTGGCAAGTTTTTCAACCACCTTGTTGGCGTCATGCCTAGCATGTTGGGGAATGATCACATTAGTATGGATGAGGGAGGAGGTTAGCCATTCCAATGTAATTTTAAAGCACCATCTGGGGGAGATGTTATCGATGGAGGAGTCATGGGTGATACAATTGAGAAGGTGGATCATAATTTTGGAATCACCTTCGACTATAAGCTTAGATAAATTCTCTTGCATAGAAATTTTAATGCATTATTGTTGTATTTTCCCAAAGAGCCAACATAAATTTTGATAATGGTATCGTGACTATCAAGGAACACTCATCTGAAGCCAACATTCCCAATATTATCTTTACTAGGCCCATCAAAGTTAAATGCGATAAATCCATGATCCGAGGGAAACCAGTTGTTGGAGTTGGCCACCCTTGGGGTTTTCATGAGAAAAAGGCGAGGAGAAGAGGGATGATGATGATGGTTAACGCCCCCTGAGACCAAACTTTGGTCTATCGGACCCAAAGAAACGAATTATTTAGTTTGTTTTAAAATTGTATTTCTATGTTCAAAGAGCTTGGAGAGAAGCGTCCCGAGCTCACTATAATTTTGACAAATTAAAAGGCTAGGAAGGTCGGGATTGCAACAAAGATTATGAAACTGAGATCTAATGTGGGTGTAAGCAGGGCATTCTAAGAGGAAGCATTTTTCATCCTCAATGTTCATATTCTTACAGAGATGGCATATCCTTTCTACCCATGGTGTTTTAGGAACTGCCCAACGACCAGTTTCACTATGAAGCTAATGAGAGTTCGTTCTTATCTTGGCTATATTAATTTTTTTCTTTGAACTAGTTAAAACCGAGAAATACTTTTGATCTTCTAGAGTGGGGTTGATGACTTCAAGACCTAAGCCTGCAAAATGTCCACGTCCCTTGGTTGACGTTTTCGGTCCTCATTTTTCCAAACTTTGATAAGGATAGATTTGTTGATATTGGATTAAATATTAAGCCGTATATGGTCCTTCTCACTTTTGAACTCTTGAAAAATTTGTTGATTTAGTTCTTTCCAAGTTTCCCAAAGAAGAAATACAGAGAAGTGTTTCCTGATTCTATTGATTATGTTATTGGAGAAGGAAGTTTATATCCAAATAGCAATGGTTTCTTTTATGCTTCCTCTATTACAATCCAACTATTGAAAAATAGGAGCACCATGGTGCCAGAGGGAAGAGATGAATTGACATTGGTTTAAAAGGTGCTCAAGATATTCATAATGAGTGTTACAAAGGAATCATTTGGAAGGCCCTTCAAATCCTCTTTTAGCAAGGCGATTCCAAGTAAGTATTTTCTCCTATGCCATAAGCCAAAGGAAAGTAGATACTTTTGGCCATAGGTCATGTACCCAAGTTTGTTGCCATATTCTATTGCTCGAATTAGAATCAAGTTGAGCTAAGATAATGCATGATTCTTTAAGGGAGAAGTTACGTGTGCTCGAGTAACCCCATCAAAGGATGTTTAATCAATGATGGATATAATTTTTTCTTGATTGGAGCTCCTCCTAAAATGGTTCCCATTGAAAATCAAAGGGAAAGTTTGGCCATCCATTTTCACCACTCATTGCAGGCATCAAAATACTCCCAGTAATGGGTAACCAATATTTTGTCTGAATATTAGAGGGCCTCCCCGAGCATTTGAATTTGAGGGTAGTTACATAACTCGTTGCACATGAAGGTTATAGTGGCAACATACCAAAGTCGACTTCATTTCATGCGAGTATGAGCTTGATCTAGTTACCGATTCCTCCATATAAAAAAAATATCTCTTTAAAAGAGTTTGGATAGCCACCCCCATATACATTTGTTGTAAATTATGGTTGGCCAGGAACAAGGAAATATTTCAAAATAAATTCCTATGTATGTGCAAAGTGGTTATGTAAGTAAGATGATTATTGAAAGAAACAATACTTGTGAAAGGGATTGTAGAGAAATATATATCAATATTGGAAATTGAGGAGAGAATATGACTTACAAATATGCTCGTGAGGGGATCTAATAAAAATAATATATAGATGGGAAGACCAAAGAAAGCTAATCCGTGGCAACTAAGATTCACATAAAAGACTTTAAGGAATGTAATTGTCAAGAAATTGCTTCATTTTATGCTATGACGGAGCTTTGAAAGGAAATGCAAAGGTGATAAGTGCGAGGGGGGATCATAATTGAACACATAGGACATAATTTTTTTTACCTTTGCATATGGTTTAGGTGAGGTGAAAAATAATTGAGTAGAGATCTTAGCTCTTTATCATTGTTGATTGCTCAACAAAGAATTAGGGATAAAGAATATAGTGGGGATAGGTAGCTTTGCACTAGTCATTATCATATGTTATTCGAATCAAGTCCAAAGGATATTATTTCGCTCAGTTTGGTTCAAACAACACAACAATTGGAAAAAAAATGAAACAATGTCTTACTTCTAGGTTCTACAAAAACAAACTTCCAATGCCAATCACTATGCAAATTTTGTAACAAGCTTGGAAAAGGGAAAACTTTGGGAAAATGGGGAAGAATAATTTCTAATCCACTTCCCATTAGCCATATCGTATCATCATCAAAGGTTGAAATGCATACAAGGATAATACAAGTAGTGATAGTGGGGTGAGGACACCCATAGTCTCGACACCTCAACTCAACATTTAAATCACACTACCTCTATGATACCTCATCACATCATTACATATTATGTCTATGCTTTGTGCATTGCTGGGATGGGACATATATTTGTATGTGGGAGCAGTTAAAGTGTGCCTCTATACATCGACATGACACACAATTTCAAATCTTTATGTTGGGGATGGATGCAATGCCCATTGAAATTAGGTATTTGCCTTTATTAATCAACAAGGCATTCCCCATTAATTCTTTCTAGAATTCCATTATACTTAGAGCTTTAGTCTTCAATAGAGGAGAAAGGGATGAAGCCATGGGCAATCATCTTCATCCAAATCAATGCACTTTTTGCAAAATCTTTGACTTGCACAAGGGGGTTTGAGAATGTAAAAGAGATACGGATGAGATGCAAGAGTGTCATGAATTGCTAGTAAGGAAACTGGAATACTGTAGGAAGAAATAAGAGTGAGGGCATGAGGAAGAGAAACACTCTTGGTACCAACAAATGAAAGAGGTAGAAGTACATTTAGAAAACTTCAAGCTAAAACAACAGAGGTATGGAATTACAGGTGGTAACAATAACATATAAGAATTGAAGAATGGAAAGAAAAGCTTAAGGATTTGTTAGAGAGAGTGGAGCAAGAAGGAAAGTTGAAAGGAAAGTAGCACACTCGTGCTCTTCACCTTCCCATTTTAAAAGATTTTATAAAATAAAACAAAAAAGAGAAATAAAAGAATATCTACTATAATAAATAACTTGTTGAGAAAAAAATCAATTAAACAATGCTTAGGTATCCAAAGTTGATGGTAATTTTGTGTCATATCAAAGACATGCATCTTATTATATTTTATAGTTAATAAATGATACGCAAATATCTACTTCTAACCAAACAATATGTCACACCCCCGGTTTTGACCCCGTTGCATTAGATGTATATGATGTATATATTGTAATAATCATGGTGCGGAGCTAAAGGCCAAGGCCCCACCATTGATCGGTTATGCTATGTCTTGGATTTAAATTTGTCACCGATTGTATATCGGGGCATGCGGCATACGTTTTAAGTTTATCATCATGTAAATATGCATCTATAATTAATTAAATGAACCCGACCAGCTAGAATCGCGGCAACTAAAATGAGAAAGGGGCATGATTTTCACAAGGATAAGGATGTGGGGGAATTTGTCAAACCTTGGCCAATGGGGTAAAAAAAAAATACCCATTTGTCTTCTTCCCCTGTTTTATTCCAACCACTTTCATTAAGAATTGTTGTTGGTGGTTGAGGCAGTTATTGTCTTTGGGAGTGGGGTGGCAGGACTGTCAGTCCTCACCCACACGCACACTCCATCCACGGTTGACTCCACTATGCCCAGGAAAAACTATTGCAATCACCCATGAAGGATACCGTTCTCTCCACGATAGTGCTGAAGCTCTCACGCACTTCAGATCTGCATTCTCCATTGTTGTCCATCCACGCGCTGTTCATCTTCGCACAGGACCAATGTCCGTTCATGTGCCTCACACACAGGAATTTTCCTGGCTTTCAGATTGATGCAGCGAACTAAGAGCCGTGCTCTTTCATCCACGAATTGCTGTGAAGGGCCATTCACGTTTTCGGCTGTCTCACAAACTGGTATGGTCGTGTAATTGTTTCCTGTCATTTTAATGTTGAAATTGGAACCGTTGTTCTTCCTGTGAGTCATGGTTGCCACCGTTCTCCTCAAGATTTGTTGTGTGGCTGTGGTCTCCCTCATGTTGTGATTGTTGTGGCCTTATTTACATTTGGGGTCTGGTGCGAGCTGCTCTCACACACAGACTGTTTGGGGTCGTTTTCCCATGTTGTGAGCTGTGCTCACTGATTACATTTCGGGACTGTTGTTCTTCCCCCATGTTCACTAATACGTTTGGGACTGTGTAATTTGCTTGGGAGTCATCTCCCCTATCTTAAGCTGTATCAGTTGATGGATTGCATGTGTGCAATGGTTGGTCTTCAGACTGCGTTGGGAGCAGGGATGGGGGCTTGGTTTGCTTGATAAACCTGGTGTTTGGAAACCACACAGACAGAGCTAGAGGGCTGGCTTTCTTCTCCACAACCCCTGAATAGCACTGGAAGGGAATGTAGGGCCTGAGGGACTGTGTAGCAGAGAAGGGACTGATTCCTTGTGTTGGGTGTGTGTGGGTGTCTTAAAAGTCAGGCTAGTTCTGGTGTAGGTGTTCCTGGCTCTGCAATGAGCTCACCAGCTTAGCATTTAGCCTTTCCCACTCCTTAATGGCCTGATAAACCTGACCATGTTGGCTTGGCTGTCTTGTTGATGGCCTGATAAACCCAACTGTGTTGGCTTGGCTATGTTTGTGTATACTTGGTTATGTGTCAGCCTGCTAGTTCCCTTATTCCTTGGAGAATCATGCCCAGCTCGGGGGTGGCAGCGCTGCTGAGAGATTAAGGAGCACGCTGGCCTATGGTTGGGTGGAACGTTGCAGCGACGTAGCTGGTTGCGGAAGAGTTCATCATAAGATAAGTGATCTTGTCCATTTTTACTTCTACAAATATATATTTTCTGTTAATGATCATGTTGAACATGTGGAATGAATGCTTGAATGAATGCACGTTAATTCCGCTGTGCAAGATACATAATTGCATCTGTGCATGATAGAGATTCATGTGTGCATATTCTAGTTCAAAGTTTTATTTGAGTATTCTGTTTCAGAAATTTTGTGCATGCACATGTTCATGGGGCTCTTAGCCCGGGTGGTTTGAGCCATGGGTCGCGTCCTCTTCGCCGGTCGAAGGCATGGGGACGTGACACAATATGTAAAGCATTTCACATGCCAATTAAAATCCAACAATAATAATTTATATAAAATAACACATGTAAATAATAGTGCATACATTTTTTGTTTTAATTAATATGAACTAACTTTAATGTAACTTTTGTGTATTATCAAATTGGATAGTTTAACCATAACTAATACACAAATATTTGTTCTTGTTAAAAGAAATTGCTGAACAAATCTCACACCATTTACAAATGACATGCCACAAAGAAGTGTCCCCTTGAACAAGGGAGTTAACTTTTGAACCGACCGTTTGCACTGATCGGACGACCGCGGTCGCGTGAGCGGTCACGTCTGACGACCGCGGTCGTCCGATCGGTGCAAACGATCGGTTAAATAGGATTCTCCCTTGAACAAGTATCCACATGAGTCAAACTTCCACCAGAAGTCAACATTCCCCTCTCATACGCCTCTACGAGGAAATACGTACCCTAATCACGTATAATTCATGCACTTTCTCGATGCATCCAACCATATTTATCGTCTCCCACAATAAAATAAAAAATAAATTGTCCTAAATTTGTTTTTATTATACTTAAAGTTCCTCGTTTAATTTTACATAGTGATTGAAATTATAATGTTTTAATTATTTCAAGTGAACTCACAATAAGCATTATAATTGAACACTAAGGAATTAAAATATCTTGTTTGTGTAGGTGAAACAACAATTGAAAAGTGAATAATTTAAAATATCTTGTTTGTGTAGGTGAGACAACAATTGAAAAGTGAATAATTTAAAATATCTTGTTTGTGTAGGTGAGACAACAATTGAAAAGTGAATAATTTAACACAAGTGTTTACCTCTTAAAAAGTTACCACGACAAAGCGATAAAATGCTATTTTCCATTAAAAGTAATTTAGAATTTATCCCTTCCTCAATTTCTTGTTGGTATCTCTAAGAAGTTTGAACTTTGGGGTGGGGGATATCCTTAGCCAATGTGTGGGGTGCGGGGGGTGCGGGGAAAATATCCTTAGCCATGATGTTCATGTGATCTCAATCCGAGGTGACATTAGTTGTGATAGTAAAGTTTCAAAATAGTGGACATTAGCTGAGCTTATAAAGTCTAAGTGATGGTAATTATGAGCAAATTATAGAATGAAAAATTTGGAGATTGTTAGGACCAAAAAAATATGGCCACCTGCGTGATTTTACGGAGTGATTGTTAATTGTGGGATGTTTTGTGAATCATTTGAATATTTGAAATGTTTTATGATTGCATGTAATATAAATATAAATCTCATTTTGAATAAAGATGGTGATGTGATCTGTACATTGAGGTTACTTATTATGGTATATTGTTATAAATTATTAAGTTGAAATGAAACCTAGAATAAGGTTTATGTATTGCAATATTGAATGTGTGAAGAAAGCCAACTCAAGTAGTGAATTTTAAGAGAAACAAAGTTTTTGGTTGTTTAAGATTTGTTTATATGCGACACAAAAGACTTAAGACTTCATACTTGTATCTTGGAGATATACATGGTCAATTTTAGAAGTTAAGTTGACACCAATCAAGTACTAAACAAAAGAGGTCCATGAACTTGTAAGTGAGTTGGAAAAGTCTAGTATTTTGTGAAGTTACTTGAGAACTTTTTTTAAAGAAAAGCGAATGCCCTAAAAGTGCTAGTGTAAATGCAATATATGAGAATGCCAAATATTTCCTCCTCTATGACTGAATTTACACAACACATTTCCTTCACACTCACTTGCTTTACATAATACTCATTGTCTTGCACTCTGCCATTAAAAATGATTGGCCTATACTTCTATTTCAACTTTAAGCTTCTTAATTGACATTATCATTCATTAACAAGCCACCCTTAATATATGGTGCTTGAAACATCACCACCAATGTTATTTCTCTTGTTGTATCCATTGTGTAGGTATTTATATATATTTTTGTTGACCTTTAGGTGAACAATGATACCATCTAGTGTATTCTCTCCTTTAGATAACCCATTTGTATGCAAATTTTCTCAAGCATTCTTTTTCTTTGTCAAAAGTGTTGTTCATTCCTTCTATATCATTCACATGTCAATTTAGGACAATGGATTAAAAGTAGGCCAAATTGAACACCTCTTTGTCTTTTGAATAGGTATATTTCTCTCTAATTCACATTGCTTATATAGGCAAATTTTAGTTCAACATGGTTGATGTAGAATTCACCTAGGCACCTTGTAGTGAGTGAATATCATCCCTGCTGGCAAATGGTTGATGACACACACACACACACACACATGACATCCTCCCACTATGCATTTATTAACGATTAACCCTTTGGGAGTTGCTTTTTCTTTGCACTTGTCATGTGTGAATATTGTCATAGTATGAATGAATAATCATAGCAAGGAAATTGTTGATAGAATTAGTTATTCATACCCCTTCTATAAATAACACACCTATTGTCTTTCAACTCGGATTCACTTTTATGTTTCCTTTTACCCCACTTCAAATGCATGTCAATTATTATCATTCAGTGGGCATGCAGACAATTTATAATTTTTTTGAGTTGACTATATTAATGAAGTTGGAGCCCATAGTTCCTTATATCAATTACATATATACGAAATTAATCATTAAAATAACTCTTTGAGAAACTCTTGGGGTACTTCCCCCCATCCAAAAATGGGACCTAGTGTAAAACAAGCAACATGGATTGAGTGTGCCTAAACTTGTAGAAACAGAATGAAGGACTTGCATAATATGCCAAATTATTGACAACATCCTGGCAAAAGTGACACCAACTGATTGAACTAACCCTCGATGTTTTGTGTGTACGCGCGCGCATGTGTGTGTGTGTGTGTGTGTGTGTGTGTGTGTGTGTGTGTGTGTGTGTGTGTGTGTGTGTGTGTGTGTGTGTGTGTGTGTGTGTGTGTGTGTGTGTGTGTGTTTCTTGGAATGTAGATCCTTGGAAAAATCCTAGCCAATTCACCTCATTTCATGGATGGTACTAAAGGTAAATTGACTTGATGCATTTTTTCCTTCTAAGTTGATAAGGGCATCGATTGAGTCCCACTTAGGCAAATATAACTAGTTAAGTAGAAGAAGAAGTGCAGAGACACTTGAAGAATGTGTTTTGTCTTTAAATATGAGAAACAAAATACGGTTTTTTCTATGAAAAAGGATCTTATGATTTTTAAGCTAGTCAAATAAATATGCAATTATGCACTTTGAATAAATTTAAGGAAAAAAAAGAAAATTGCAATTATGGCATTTTGAAACAAAATGTAAGAACCCTCATAATAATTTATACTATCATATATAGAGAGGGAATATTCAATAATAATTATTTAAATAAACAATTTAAATGGAAATAAAGCGATTCACTCAAAGTTAATGGCCACCACATATTGTATAAGGAATCTATGGAACATTTATGAGAAAATATAGGAAGATATTTTGGGAACGATTGAATTATATTTTTAAATAAAAAATAATAATAATGACTATAAAAAGTAAATTTAGATAAAATAAAATAAAAAGTAAAAATACATGTGCATTAATTAAATTAGGAAAGAGAAAAAAATAATAAGAAGACACTTAATTTAATTTAGATGAATAATGTTCATGTAATTTAAAACAAAAGTAATCATTTGTGCATGGATTGACACATAAGTGGGTGAGAATAAGTGGTTTATTGGATGTAGCTCTGGTGATTGGGAGGAATTATTGTTTCCTTCCCCACCCAATTTCAATTCTTGTAAGTGACATGTTGCTCTTGTTCCCATATATTTAAAAATAAAAATAAAAAAATAATGACTATAAAAAGTAAATTTTGACAAAATAAAATAAAAAGTAAATACATGTGCATCAATTAAATTAGGAAAGAGAAAAAATAATAAGAAGACACTTAATTTAATTTAGATGAATAATGTTCATGTAATTTAAAACAAAAGTAATTACTTGTGCATGAATTCACACATAAGTGGGTGAGAATAAGTGGTTTATTGGATGTAGCTTGGTGATTGGGAGGAATTATTGTTCCTTCCCCACCCAATTTCAATTCTTGTAAGTGACATGTTGCTCTTGTTCCCATCTTAACTTGAAAATCCTTAAAAAAAAAATATCTATAAAAATTGATAGAGTGGTTAATATCAACTATCTCTTTATTCCCATCTTAACTTGAAAATCCTTAAAAAAAAAATATCTATAAAAATTGATAGAGTGGTTAATATCAACTATCTCTTTAATATTAAGTTAAACATACATATCATCCCAATGTATTTAAATCAAAGCTTAATTAAAATAAATCATAGTAACTTTACAAAATAACCCGCCTATTTCTTAACTATCAACCCGAAACCCATTAAATTAATGTTCTGGATATTATTTAATATTTTTTTCTCCAATATTATCCTTGTAATGATTAGGTTTCATAATTTATATCATTTAGATCGAAAATAGACCCTATAAGGGGATTAAATGTTAAAATTATATGTGAGAAAACGGATGGATTACCCATTTCAATGGCTTACAAAGTCCTCGTATGTGTAGTACCACAAAGTAGAAGGGTCACATCAACTTTGAAAATGGATAAGCCTTAGCATTTAATGTCACATGTTGTTTCACTTTTTGCGTGGTCACATGTTACCGACGCTTTACAGATCCGTGCCATTTACAATAATAATAACAAGTATACGGGTTACATCAACTTTGCATATGCATAATCCCTTAGCATTTAATGCCTTGCAGATGATGCTTTACATATCCGTGCTATGTACACGGCGCCCTGTGTACACTAATAACAAGAATGAGGGTTACATCATTTCTGCATAATCCTAGCATTTAATGTCTTGTAAATAAGGTTGAAGAATAAGAGGATTAGGGTATAAGTGATGTTGTTGTAAATCTAAAGGGATGTAAAAAATATAAGGGTGAAGAGTAAGAAGATTAGAGTATAAGGAATGTTGTTGTAAAAAAGAAAAAAAAAATTAGAGTTTTATAATTTTTTTTTCACGGGGAATGATAGTTTCAACTTTTATAAAATTGTGTCAAAACAAGCAGATATTGTTTAGTTACATAATGAGCTTATGTCTATAGGAGCATAATAGTTGAATCCTTAAAAAATACACAGTATCAAAATAAAACTAATATCATAGTATAACTTAAGTTACTGATATCTAGGCAAAAACTTCCTGCAAATCTATCCTCAGAACATAGTTGCAAAAATAGCAAAAGATCTCATATCATAAATACATCATCATCTAGAGAACTAAAATGCACGAACATAAAAGCTTGTCTCCCACATATTCATCCCAGAAAATGCGGCCGATCCCAATATTCAAAGCCTTCTTAGAAAGGTCGTTAGCTTCCAAACTGCATTCCCTATAAATATGCTGAAACCTCAAATCTCTGAACTGAGCCTTAAGTATTCTGATCCGGTTCATCCAATGGTCAAGTTCCATCACATGGATTTGATGCTTATCAAGGGCCTAGTCTATGATAACTTTAGAGTCCCCCAGAATCTGGATATCTGTTATCATCCTCCGACTAGCGAAGAAAAGGAGACCCCATAATGCAAATAGTTATGCCTTGGTGTTTGTACCCCTATCGATATCCATACAAAGCTTGAAAGAAGTAGCACTATCCAAAAGTATAAACATGCCCGCTCCACAGAAGCCATCCTTGGCTGCTCCATCGAAATATCCAATATTCCCGGGCAGTATAGTAGGAGCATATTTCACTATTCTATAGTTCTGATTGTGGCTGCTCTGATCAGGAAAATGTGGAGAGGAACATATTCTGGCCATGATAGAGTGGGTAGTAACCAGTCTGTCATTAAAAATACCTTCGTTTCTTGATCTCCAGACTTCCCATAATAACAGACATAGAATCTCAAGTGGCACACCAAGGTTTTTGACCCAGAATTCAAAAGTCTCCAACAACGGTTGAGAGATCCCCTGCCAAGGTTTCTTGATGTTGTTAAATAGAGCACGACAAATTTGTTGAAAAAGGGGACAAGAACCGAAGATACGATCCACAGTTTCAACATCTCTTTGGCAAAGGACACAGACACCGAGGCCACAATATCCCCTTGCTTGAAGTGCATCCCAAGTCAAGATCTTCTGGTTGAGGGCCAGCCAACAAAAATATTTTACCTTGCTTAGAATTTTTAAAGACCAAAGCTGTGTATGCCACCAACAGTGAACATGGACTGCAAAATATTTTAAGATGTGCAGATAAGCCAATTGAGCTTTGAATGTCCCCGTCTGTTGGTTCACTCCCGACACAATCGTATCCTGGTCTGAATTCAATATAATACTTGCATTATACAAAGTGGTGACATATGAATTCCATTCTGGAGCCAATGTGAGAGGGAGGCCCAAATTGTCTAAAGATAACCAGCATGCCTTGTGCTGATTGAAAGAAATATAAATATCTTGAAGAGTCACCAGGTGATTTTCATGCAATCAGTCGAACATCCTATCAGACAGGAAGGGTCGATCAATACCCACAAAAGGATCAATACCAACGTATATGCAGTTCCCCCTTCCCACATTCCGGATTTATATGAGTCATGCTTAAGATGAAACTTCACCAGAGGAGCGATGAATTAGAATGGGGGGAGCTATTCCTACGTAGCCAAAGCTCTAGAGGCAACCTGTACATATACTTGGATTTCAAGAGGTTTCCCCACAGGCCTGAGTCATTAAGAGCTCGCCACATACTCTTAGCGACCAGAGCAATATTAAAAACCTTCAAGTGTTTAATACCCAACCCTCCCCACTGTTTGGGATAGGAAATGGAAGACCAGTTAGCCAAATGGATTTTTTTACAATTCAATACCCTAGACCATAAGAATTGAAACATAATCTTACGAAGATGCTGAATGACATAAACTGGTACAATGAAAAGAGAAAACCAATATACTGGTATAGCCTGAAGCACCGAAATAACCAGAGTTACCCTACCTCCAAGAGAGAGCCACCCGGGCATCCAACGATTAACTTTGGCTTGGAGTTTTTTGATAAGTCAATGCCAGTCACATACTTGGTAACCATTAGGCTTTAGTTGGAATCCTAGGTAGGATAATCCTTCCTCCAGCGGCCTGTGAGTGAATTGAAGGGCCTGAAGGATCAGGCTTAATATGGAATGAGAAACATTATGGACACCAAAGATCGATTTCCAGGAATTTATAAACATCCCCGATGCCCCACAAAAGAGATCAATCAGTGATTAGTAGTGCATCCACTCCAAGAGACTACCATCGCCAAAAAGTAAAACATCATCAACGAAAAAGATATGTGAGATGTAGATAGAAGCTGCAACTTTGATGCCCATAATTTTTTTGTCTTTCTTCGCTTGATTGATGAGAAGGCTCATCCCTTCAATAATAAGTAGAAATAGATAGGGGGAGAGGGTCCATCCCTGGTGAATGCCCCTCGAACCATGAGGAAAAGATGCAGGAGAACCATTCACCAGCATTTCAATAGATGCACTAGTCACACATGCCATTATCCATCGGACAACATTGACGGGGATACCAATTTGGAGTAGGATTAACCAAAGTAATGTCCAATTGACCTTGTCACATGTCTTCTCCAGGTCTATCTTAAGACAAACAACTGCTAATCTTCGAGTCTTGATAGTGTGAAGGGTTTCTTGAACAATGCCTACATCATCCAGTATCTGCCTATCAGGTAAAAAACCAAATTGCTCAGGTGAAATACTACTACCAAGAAAAGGATTCAACCGGTCTGCTATGATCTGTGATATCGATTTATAGAATAAATTGCAGAGGGAAATTGGCATGTAGTTAGAGAAAGTCTTCGACTTATCAACTTTAGCTATCAAAGTAAGAAAAATTATGTTCAAATCATCCGGGATCACACCTGACAACCTTGATTCTTCAATGGTGGCCACCATCTCTGGTCCTAGTAAGTAAAAAACATGTAGAAAAAATTCAACTGTCCAGCCAATTGTCCCTGAACTTTTGTCTTTGGCAAATAGTTGTAGAGTCCTCTCAACTTCCTTCAGTGTAACAGGATTGTTAAGAGCTAAACCATCCTCTGAAGTAAGGTAGGAAGGAAAGAGTTTAACTATCTTCAGTTGATCCTCAATAATACAAGAGCCCGGATCTTTATAGAGATTGGTAAAGTGTTCTCTAGCCACCTGCTTGATAGCTTGTTGCTCATATACAGTGGAGTTATCAGTGCCAGAAATCTTCCATATCGAGTTACAAAGGTGTCTTTTGTTAGCGAAATTGTGAAAATACCGAGTATTTTCATCACCAGCCTTAAGCCAGATGGCTCTACTTTTTTGACGCATAGTCTCCTCCTTATGTGTAAGTAATATGAGATGAGAAGAGTGGCATTCCTTAATCTTCCCCTGTAAATTCACCGAACAGGGGTCATGCAGAAGAGTAGATTCCAGGTTCATTATTTCCAATGCCAAAGAAGTAATATCAGCTTCCATCAAGACTTTTGCATCCTTTTCCCAGCGAAGGACCGGTGGTTGGAGTTTGTTGAGTTTGCAAAGGAAGGATTTAAGAGGATTTAAATGAACATGAATTTCCCCCGAGATCTGTCCCCAGGAACATCGCACAAAATCCCCAAACTTATCTTCTGTAAGCCAAGAAGGGTAAGCCTTAGGGGATCTATCAAAATCAACTTGAAGGAATATGGCATGATGGTCAGAAATACCCATGGACTGGTGCCATGCTCTAAATCTGCCCAAATTGACACACAGATCTTCAAACATAAAAAATATGTCAAGTCGCTTAGATATGGCCAAGGAACTAGCTCTACCATTTGACCAAGTGGGAGAGAGAACGCACGGAGATATATCTTGAAGCTTAAATTTGGCAAATAGTGTAATGAAGAAATCATCCAAAGTATCAATAGGTCGACCATTCCCCCACTCCTCATCCGAAGACCAAGTGAAATCTAGATCGCCCCCCAGAATCAGATTAGGAAGATTAAGAAGGCCATTATTAGCTGTTAGCTCCCAGAAAGCCCGACGATTAGTATACGGTCCATAAATATTTAGCATATGCACCTGTTCTTTAAAACCAAGGAAATTTCCTTTGAGCAAGACACCTGCAACAGAGTCAAATGCTCGGAAATCAGCTACTAATGGATTCCATGCAACCAAGATGCCACCAGACAGTCCAGAGGCATCTCTTGCACAAACCCTCCAAGACGGACGTAATCTGAGAAAGTAATCACATGCGATAGCCGCCAAGGACATAGTTTCTTGGAGGAATACTACTGCCAGAGAATGAGAATCCAACACATGCTTGAAGGCGGTTCTTTTGAGTCCCTCTCCTAGCCCTCGAATGTTGAGGCTTAAAAGAATCATCTAATCACATGTGAAGGCGCTTTGCTTTCTTTAAGAGCCCGAGATGAGTGAGAGATTCCTGAGTCAAAGGAGGGAGGAAGACCTCTGCTAGATAAAGAAGCTACCGTGGGTTAATAAAGGACTGATCTTGGATCGGGTCCTTCGTGCTTTTTGTATTCCCTTTACCCAACTTTTTGGGTTTTTGAATTCAAACATTAGCCATATGGATTGTAGAGATGGGGAAAATGTTTTCCGTCTCCTCTTCATTGCTATAAACTTTTAATTGCTTAGGAGAGGAATAAGACAGAGGATTCTCAGACCCCTCATCATCAAGCTGGGTATCATAGTCGACTAATGAATAAGAATTGGGGTTGTGGTCTTTAGTAGGGTTTCCCCCAAGAGGAGAAGGGGAAAGTACTATATTCAGACTAGTAACCAAGGGTGATGAGGAAATATCAACAGGAGTAGTAGAGGATCTAGGATTGAACCTACCAGTCTCAAGCGGGATCAAACCTACCCTAATATGGTCAACAAAAACCATGTTCAAGGTGTGGCCCAAAGGAGGAGAAGAAAGAGGTTCTACACCAGGGTCAACCAAATTAGGTAGCTGGGCAGCCATAATATTAGAAAGCGCCAGCTCATTAAGTATCTCATCAGAAGAAATGAATTTTAACAAAGAAGGAATAGATTGAGTAAACATACCCAACTCATTAAGTGTACATTAATAATAATAAATAATATGAATAAGGTTATATCATTTTTGCATAACCTTAGTATTTAGTGTCTTATAGATAAGGTTGAAGAGTAAGAGGATTAGAGTATAAGGGATGTTGTTGTAAAAAAAAGATTAGAGTTGTATAAACTTTGCGTATTGATAATCTTTTAGTATTTAAAGTTTAAGTTTTCAGGTATTTGACTTGATAAAAATAGAAGATCTTTTGCATTTGTATCATGTTACTAATCCGAAAGGTTTATTTTCTCTAGCTTAGAAAAAGAGAGATTAAGGAACTTGAATCTCACAGGAGGAGTATTCTGTTAGAGTAGGAGGCTGCTATTCGTTTGAAGAGCATAGATGTTTGGCTCTCAAAGGGCGATGACAATACCAAATAATTCCATCAATTCTATATGCATAGATTGAATACTGATGCTCTTGGAACTTGGAGGATGCCAGTGGGAACACTATTTCAAGTTTTAAAGAGCTAGCAAAGTCCGAGGTCAATCATTTCAAGAATATGTATAAAGTGGGTGAAAGAGTGACTATTAATGCTATGTTGAAGACTCTCTCGCATTATCCCTCCTTGGTCAATGAAGAACATAATTTTATCATTGAATAAACCTGTGTCCTTAGAGGAGCTTAATGAGGCTATCCATTCAATGTACAGTGACAAAAATCTCGGTCCAGATGGTTTTCCTGTTGAGTTTTATTTTTTTTTATTTTTTATTTTTTTTATGGATTTGTAGATCTATTTAAAGATGATTTGTTAGCAATTGTTGAAGAGTCCAGGGTTAAAAGAAGAACCTTAGCTTCCTTTAACTCAACATTTATAGCTCTTATTCCTAAGAATACCATCCTACCTCTTTGGATCACTACATGCCTATCTCATTATGTAATTGCATTTACAAAATATCAACTAAAATCATTGGCAACATAATTAGAGGTATTTTGTCTTTGGCAGTGTCTCTAAACAATTTGCTTTTGTGGAGAAGTGAAAAATCCATGATGTTATTGAGATTTCCCAGGAAGTTGTACACTTAGTGAAGACTAAGAAGATTCTTGCATCGGTTATTAAAGTTGATTTACCTAAATCTTATGACCAGGTAGATTGGACTTACCTTCGGTTGATGATGACCCACATAGGATTTGATCTCCATGTGATCAATTGGATGGCATCTTGCATACAGTCTGTTTCTTTCGTTGTACTTATCAATGGTTCTACTTCTTCTTTTTTTAGACCTAAGAGAGGTTTGTGACAGGGTTTCCCCCTTGCGCCTTTATTATTCATTATGGTTGTAGGAGGTCTAAGTAGAGAAATTATTCAATCCAAAACTCATGGCGGGATTAAAGCTATTGTGATTGGAGGTAATTTGGTCATCACTCATCTGCTCTTTGTTGATGACATCCTGCTTTTCATTAATGGCTATAGGAGGTACATAACCAATATTAGAGCTATTCTGACACTTTTTTCAAAGGCAACATGTATGGTCTATAATGCTGCTAAATATTCCATATCTTTTAAGAATTTGGAAAATGTTTCTATGGATTGGTTTTTTTATCAAATCAATTTCACCTTGATTGACATCAACTATAGTTTAAAATACCTTGGATTCATTATTAGACCTAACGATTATTTGAAGAGATACTTGGCATGGATGGTCAGTAAGATGAAGGCAAACTTCATTTATAGTGCAACAAGTGGCTCCCTAGAGGAGGAAGATTTGGGATGGTGAAATAAATGCTTGAAGCGATACCTGTTTACTAGGCCTCTATTGTATATATTCTTGTTGGTACTATGGATATCATCATACAATTTTTTTTTAATTATTTATGGAGAGGTAGTGAGAACCAAAGTGCATATCCCTAGATTACTTGGCAGAGACTCACTTTGCCTAAAGAGTTGGAGGATGGGGACTCAAGTACTATCCTAGCTTTGCTAGAGCCCTTGCAGCAAAAGGCAATTGGAGACTGATTTTTGGAGAAGGCCTATGGGCGAAAGTTATTCATCAAAAGTATATACGTCCTTTAACTGTAGAAAAATGGATCATATCTCAAATTAAGGTTTCCAGAAATGTTTCCATCATTTGGAAATCTATGATTAAAGCTTATGATTTAACTGGATACTGGTTAGTCTGGAACATTAGTAATGGAAGGAAGATCTAGATAAGGTAGGATCCTTGGAAAGGTTGTTATGTTGCTTATAGAAATCTTGAGGATATGATCAGTCATTTAAAGGACAAGGGATATCGATTTCTTTATCAATTTCAGGGCCACACTCACTCTTTTTTTGTAAGTCATAAATGGATTTCTGCTGTTGATTTTGGATTTGAAGGGGAACATGCTAATCTGGGAGCATGACGTTAAAGATATTCTTAGAGTTCATGCTTTCCTCAGTGATAAGGAAGGCTCTCTCATTTGGCCTAAGAATGAAGCCGAAGGTATTTAGTTTCCTAGTCTTGGATACAAGGTTGATTTTGTTGAATAATATCCACCTGCACCAACCAGGTGGCACTCCACTATCTGTCAATTAAACTGTCATTCGAATACTAAGCTTTTTTTTTGGTTAGCTTTGAATGGTAAAGTTCCAATTTAGGACAGATTGATTAGTTTCCTAGGTATTGGGACTAACAGATGTCCATGATGTCTTGAAGCCTTTGAATCTATTTCTTATCTTTTTATTCAATGTTCTTACATATACTCTATGTGGCAATATGCAACTCAATTTTTCGGTGTCCAATTTAGATGGAGTGGAGTAGATCTGTTTCAATCTTGTAAGGAGTAGTATCACAATGATATTTTTCAACATTATAGATCTTTTCCTGTTCTTTTGATATGGGGGATCTATATTTCAAGGAACAAATCTATTTTCCTGGATGTAAACGTTGTTGTTATGATATATGCTTCTAAAAGTGTGCCTATTTTGGCATCATTCCCATAGATGAAGGATCCAAGCAAACAAAGAATTAAGAAGGAAATTTGTATAGACAAAACTATCAACTTGTATTTTTTTGATGGAGCGTCTCAAGGGAGGCCAGTAGTGGGAGGGGAAGGAGGCAATATTCATATAGCTGAATTTATTTGGCACAAATATGCAGCTGGAATTGGTAGGGAATCTAATTACAATACTATGGAGCTCAAAGCACTTAGACTCATCCTCAATTTGGAAAATTCTAAAAGTGTTCAATGGCTTCAGGTCTTTGGTGACTCCCAACTGGTGATAGATTGGCTTAGACTAAGGAAGCCCCCAAATATATCAACCTCAAACCAATCTTCAAAGACATCCTTAGTTATATGGGTATTTTCATAGACATTTTCTTCTGTCATGTTTACAGGGAGAGAAACATGGAAACTGACTCCCTCTCCAAAATGGGGATTCTCTTGGCTTAGCATTCATGGCGAATTTGGAATGGCATTGGTGCAAATGAATCTGCACATGATATTGAAATTCAACCTCTATGATTGTTTCTTTTTTTGTCAAATCCATAATATCTTAATATGATGGTCTCTTTTTTGTGATCTGAGTTGGTAACAATTATCTTAATGCATACTTCCCTTTATGTAGACCTCTTTTTTTGGTAAAAATGGGTTCTTTTCTTAGTGATAGGATACAACATCTATGTACAAAGTGGTTCATCTTAATAGAATGAATTGCATTTTTTTAAGTGGATTTTTTTTTAATAATCCCCCCCGCAAAAAAAATATCACAATTTTATTCATTTAATTGATTGCATTTTCGGATGCCTACTATAGGAAACTTATACTTTTTAGGATTATACATTAGTATTTAGTTATCAAAATCCTTCAAACACACAATAACCATGGATGCCTACTATAGGAAACTTATACTTTTTAGGATTATACTAATAGTGTGATTGTCCTTCAAACAAAATACACTGCCAACTTCAAATATAGCTCACTAAACCTTCATTACTGTATCAAAGCATGGATAGTCTCGTTGCTAACTATAAATATATAAAAAACAATAACCCAACACTGAATTATATCATAATATCAATTTGGGACTTCATCTATGTATCAAAATAGATTCTTAAATGAACCTTCATTCGATATTTGCACCTTATAGTGATTAACACTTGCATCATTCTTCTTAAAAAGTTCTTTCTTCCTCTTATATAAATAACATCATATCAAAGGAAATAGGATTCTTAATTGAAACCCCTATGTTGAAATAGAGTCGAAATTGGTCACTTGTAAAAATATCCCAATATTCTTCCTGCTCCTTCCTCCACCATTAGCCATTTTCTATGCTCCAGAAGTAATCCTTCCTTGGAGAGTTTATCAACAATAGGTTTCCTTTCCCTATATATATGAGTAAAGGATGGATGCTCCAATGAATCTTTTAGTCTTAAGGTGTCACGGAGTATATGATTTAATATACTATTCTGACAATGTTGTTTGTCATTTATCTAATTGATGATAGACGGAGCATCCCTAAAGATTTGAATCCATTTTAAGTTTTTTTTCCATTGGAAAAACCAAAAATATCCAAAGAGATTTTATCTCTATGAAATTGTTAGATCCCAAATGCATGCTTGCTTTAAAATTCAAGCTATGATTCTTAGACAGGTAAATGATCCCTATTTCCCCAATGAGACTTGGATTAATTTGAGCCGCTCCATCGAAAAATGCCCATGGGATTCCTTGATTTATTTCTTCTAGTAGGATATGATGACATACTATTTTTGGATAAGTCTGTGGAAAAGAACGAATAATAGAAATAATTTTTTCTTGCATAGAACGAGGGAGGAATATATTTGTCCTAAAAAATACTTAGGTTCCTTGCCTACCAAATTTTCCATGCTATAAGTAACGACAGTGCCCTGAGATGTGCCACATATTTTATTTTTAAATATTTGACTTTCTTACATATTTATATTTTTGAAGATTTTTTTGTAAAGCTTGTATTATATTGAAAATTCAAAAACAAAGAAGTATAGATGATGTGGTGACTAGCTTGCCGCCTAGGAAATTAGACCAACCACACACCTATATATTATCCACTAATTTCCATTTAGAATCACTGCTATAACAATCACAAGAGTTATCGCTAACACTGTATCTAGAGAGCCTGTATGAAAAAAACCCAGTTTCAAAGTCTTATAAAATGAAACCCCCCTGGGGTTAAAGACTAGATGACCCAAAATACTAAAAAAAGACTCAAAATCAAACCAACAACTAGCATTTCAGATGAATCGAAAGACAAAATACCTAAGACTGATAACCAACCTAGAAAAGAGCATAGAAACAAAACTAGGAATCATTGGAGATGGTTATGGGAGGGATCTCCTTATTGGCTTCAAGAGCTGCACTAACTTTCCTAGGGTTTGAATTCCTTTGAAATACCATACCAGTGGTTGCACATGTGAACACATCCATTTTTGTGTTCAATTCAAACCGGGCCTTCAGAATCCCACATAGCCACCCCTCCATGTAGTCTAAGAGAGCATAAAGGCTACGATCTTGGTCTAAGTACGAGAGCTTCCCTGCTTCACTCTCCATTAGGGCCCAACCCAATAGTGTCTTGGTGTTCCACAACAAAGTTAAAATTTTGACATGTTTCTCTGGATTGAGTAGAACTGTTGTCTTCCACCATCCTACTAAAATCGACAACCAAATAATTAATATCGAGCTCATCATGCTGACCCTGAACCCAATATTCCATAGCACAAACTATGTGCTTCATTAATGGTTAGATCAAAATACTGTATAAGCAGGCCTTGGCTTTGTCATGCTCACTTACGACTTGTGGCATATGTGAGTGTTTGGATCTAAAGGGGAGCTTATGCTCAATTGTTTTAGCCCACATCATTTAATACAAAGAAATAAAACTGAAAAGGGGAAGTATGTTTTTGAGAAAACTCAAACCAGACCCTAGAGTGACCTTGAAACAATACATTTGTCACATGTGGCAATGGAGAAAATAACAATCCCTACCACTATATGAAATGGATATCATTACCTTAGCGACACCCAAGGTAAACATGCATGAAATGGGGGTAGAGTTACCATGATAGCTCTTGAAGACAAAAGCGAGAAACACTGCTTCTAGTACTAGTGATCAAGAAGGGAACATCTTCCATGAGCTAGCTTAGTTATTGTTTCTAGGCATTGCATGTTGACATATGATCTTGAGTATGTATGCCGCCACATGGAGTCCAATGTAGGCAAAGACTCATGAATATCAATCATCATGCGTAGATACTGGGTGACCCATTGCACCCAATGTGGGGAGTCATATCCCGTTGTCTTAATGCAAGACACTCCGTTTTGAACGAAGTTTGAGTAGCCGAATGCTAGTTGTTGTTAATGGTCCCTGAAGTCAAGGTAATTCCTGTATTGGATAGTTTTTCAACCACCTTATTTGCGTCATTCCTGACATGTTGGGGAATGATCACATTAATATGGATGAGGGAGGAGGTTATCCATTCCATTCTAGTTTCCAAGCGCCAACTAGGGGAGATGTTATCTATGGAGGACCCATTAATGATACAATTGAGAAGGTGGATCATAATTTTTGAATCACCTTCGACTATAAGCTCAGAGAAATTATCTTGCATAGAAATTTTAATGCTTTATTGTTGTCTTTTCCCAAAGAGCCAACATAAATTTTGATAATGGTATCATGACTATCAAGGAACACTCATCTGAAGCCAACATGCCCAATATTACCTTTACTACGCCCATCAAAGTTAAATGTGATAAATCCATGATCTGATGGAAACCAGTTGCTGGAGTTGGCCACCCTTGGGGTTTTCTTGAGAAAAAGGTGAGGAGAAGAGGGAGGATACAAGACCTAAGCCTGCAAAATGTCCATGTCCCCTGGTTTACGTTTCTGGTCCTCATTTGTCCAAACTTTGATAAGGATAGATTCGTTGATATTGGATTAAATATTAAGCCATATATGGTCCTTCTCACGATTGACCTCTTAAAAAATTTGTTGATTTCGTTCTTTCCAAGTTTCCCAAAGAAGGAATCCAGGGAAGTGTTTCCCGATTCTATTGATTATGTTATTGGAGAAGGAAGTTTCTCTCCAAATGGTAATGGTTTCTTTTATTCTTCCTCTATTACAATCCAACTATTGAAAAATAAGAGCACCGTGGTGCCAGAGGGAAGAGATGAATTGAATTTGGTTTAAAAGGTGCTCAAGATATTCATAATGATTGTTAAAAATGAATCATTTGGAAGACCCTTCAAATCCTCTTTTAGCAAGGCGATCCCAAGTAAGGATTCCCCCCATGCCATAAGCCAAAGGAAAGTAGAGACTTTTGGCCATAGGTCATGTGCCCAAGTTTGTTTCCATATTCTGTTTCCCGAATTAGAATAATGTTGAGATAAGATAACACATGATTCTTTAAGGGAGAAGTTACATGTGCTCGAGTAACCCCATAAAAGGATGTTCGGTACATGATGGATATGATTTTTTCTTGATTGGAGCTGCTCCTAAAACATTTCCCATTGAAAATCAAGGGGAAAGTTTGGCCACTAATCCTTGGCCATCCATTTTCACCACTCATTGTAGGAATCAAAATCCTCCCAGTAATGGGAAACCAATATTTTTTCTAAATATTAGAGGGCCTCCTTGAGAATTTGAATTTGAGAGTAGTTACATACCTTTAAAGATTGCTGCCAAGTGTCCTCCCAAAAGAGCGCATATTGACCATTACAAATTCCCTAGGAGGACTGTTGCTGAATGGGAAGAGATAACGCTTACAATGTCTTACAAAGTTGTAGGTGGATGGGATAACACTTACGATGTCTTCGAAGATTACATCAATCTCACTGTTGATGGAGAGTTGGGATGGTGAAGTATCAGTTCAATGTCTTCAGACTCTGACGAAGCGCTAGAAAATTGGTAGAACTGGTTGCATGAAGTATCAATCAAGAAGTGTCCATGAATCACTCAGGAACTGAGATGGATAGCGACATAAGTATTCTATATTCCAACATACAAAGGACTACCTAACTTGGTAGTCTTCATCGGCGAATTCAAAGATAAAGTATCAAAACCACAATATATGTTGGCACTGGATGAAGCACTAAAGGCTACTTTGGCAAGATGGTGGGCCATGCACAAAACATCGATAAAAAACTGGAAAATATGTCAATGACTGCTGGAATTTCGATTTGGGGAGGATGAATACTTACAAGGAAATAAATAGGATGGAAGAAGTAACCCAAGTGACCATTTGGTAGCATGTTAGACAACATGGAAACTGAGGCCAAAGGAGGAAGGGATTCATGCGTTCATCCACACACTAGATGAAACAGTGCGGAGATGGTATGTCTATGCAGAATTGCGACGAGAAACACCAACTTGGGAAGAACTGACTACTAGCTTCAACAATACTTTCAGTTTCGCGGAAAAAAAACCATTCATCCATATCGCGCTACGAACATCCACGACAAAGTCTTAGAGATAGCTCCGACTAGACCACCGACGTGACCACAACAGACACCAACAACGCAGATGATGATGGAGTGTTAAAATGTGTCAGGAGAACATGATGAAAAGGATGATCCAAAAGCCATTTATGTTCAAGAGTCAGAAGGAATCCGCAACCTCGAAGCACCCGAAATATCGTTCGACAAATTCAAGCAGTCGCTGAAGATAATGGAGGTCAATATTGGGACAATGGAAGACCCAAAGCTTACTAGTATTTGAGACTATTGGGATGATTTGACAATGGGGAAGGTCACCGACCTACTTCATGAGTTTCAGGATTTATATGTGACAAAATTTTCTAAGATGAAAGGCATTTCAGGGGACTTGGGAAAAATGAAGATCCCTCTGAAACCTTATGCGAAACCAGTAAAGCAACAACCGTATAGGTTGATTCCAAGATACAAAGAGCATGTCAAGGCCGAATTAGAATGGATGTTGTATGCAAGGATTATTGGGCATGCTGAAGAATCCTAATGGATCACCCCGATGGTCATTCAGGACAAAAATACTGGCAAATATGGATATGTGTCGATTTGTGGAAATTAAATGATGCAAGTCTTCACGATCCGTTTCCCATGCCATTTACCGATGAAGTACTGGAAGGAGTAGGAGGACATGAAGTATACTAATTTACAGAAGTATTTTAGGATATCACCTAATAATGATTTCAAAGGAGGACCATAAAACCACATTCATAACAGAATCAAGATGTTTTCAGTACACAATGATGCCATTCAGTCTCAACAATGTGCCTGCAATTTTTTCAAGGTTAGTTGTTGCTGCATTCAAATATTTCATTCTTAAGTTACTAGTGGTCTATATGGATGACTTGATCATCTATGGATTGGTAAAATACCATAGCGCAAACCTTATATTGATGTTGGAAAGGTGTCAACAACATCATATTTCACTAAACCTAAAGAAATGTATCTTTTGCGCACCATTTGGAATCCTATTGGGACATATTGTATGTAAGGAAGGCATGTTGGTTGACCCCGCCAAGATTGCAATAATTGTCGTCCTACCAGCACTAACGACAGTAAAACAACTAAGGATGACATTGGGGAACACAGGACATTACCAAATGTTTATAAGAGGATATGCAACAATTACTGCACTGATGGAGAAGTTATTAAATAAAGATGTGAATTTTGAATGGAACGACGAATTCCAGATGAGCCTCGATATACTAAAGAAAAAAATGGTCGCAACATCGGCATTAGTTTTTCTAGATTAGACAAAGGAATTTCATGTCCACGTTAATGCTTCGTCAATACCATTGGGAGTGATATTATCCCAACCATGAGAATGATCAATCGACCACCTGATTGCGTTCGCGAGTCGAAAGTTGTCCATTGCGGAGAAAAACTATATGATGACAGAAGGAGAAGGGTTGGCGATGGTATATGCATTGCAAAAATTCCACCACTACCTATAGGAGGGCACTTCAAGATGTTTACCAACCATTTGACATTAAAATAATTGGTTAATAATCCTCTGTTGGGGGGGAATATTTGTTGATGGTTGTTGCTGTTCCAAGAATTCGACTTTGAAATCATTGTGAAACCCATACGTTTGAACGCAAGGCTCGACCAATTGTCAATATTAGAATCTGGCGAAGAACCAAGCAACATCGAGGATGGATTACCTGATGCACAACTATTTAGAGTCAAAATGGTTGATGACCATTACGAATAGATTGTTCATTTTTTTACGATAGGGAAATCCCATGATGAGTTCACCACCAGTAAGAAGAAACAAGTGGTTGTTAGATCCACTGACTTCCAATTGATCGCGGGACAACTATACAAAATAGGGCTGGATGAAATTATTTGTCGATATGTCCTTCTGCATGAACAAGAAAGAGTTTTAGCGGAGGTAGATGATGATGTCGTAGGAGGAAATTATGGAGGACACGTGACCGTCAGGAAGGTACTCAGAGCTGGATTATGGTGGCCGATAGTGCATGGAAATGCGATAGATTACAGGAAAAGCTACGATGTATGTCAATGAATGGAAAACCAATCGTGCAGAAATGAGATTCCATTAGTACCTCAGAGAATGCTACAACCATTTGATAAGTGGGTAGTATACTTCGCAGGACCTATCAATCCATCAGGAAAAGGAACAGGTGCAAGATGTATCATCACTGCATCTGGTTATCTAACAAGATGGGTTGAGGCAACACTAATGAAGGATTGCACAGCTGCGACATCATCAAGGATTGCACAGTTTGGATGTCTGACAATGTGGTTACTCGGTAACTTGGATGTGGTTACTCATTTCGTCAATCAGACAATCCGAGCAATGACTGACAAATTCCAGATACAACAAAAATAAGTATCCAATATCACCCACAAGAAAACAGAGTAGTAGAAGCATTCAAAAAGATATTGGAGAACACCCTTACTAAGGTTTGTGACACAAGTCACAATGATTGGGATATTAAAAGGGCCCGCAATACTTTGGGCCTATATAATGACATGCAAATGACTGATAGGTCAGACACCATTCAAGTTGGTTTATGGACAAGAAGTGGTGATGCACATGGAGTATATTCTCCCTAGTCTACATATATCAGTAGTAACAGGAATGAGCGATGAAGGAGAAATCGAGGAAATATAGGAGCAGCTGTTGCAACTGGAAGAGGATTGATTTATCGCAGGTAGAAAAATATCGATAGAAGGCATGGCACGATCCCCGCGTAAATATGAAACATTTTTTAGCGCAGAGATATGGTTCTTCTATATAACAACAAGTTTGCGAAGCACCCAGATAAGCTTCAGATGCATTGGATCGATTCCTACGTTATACATTTAATTACCCACAGAGGTGCAGTACAATTGCAAAAGGTTGATGGAATACTTTTGCCGAAACTAGTGAATGAAATATCACTAAAACCATGTCGGGATAGCCCGACGTGATACCACTGATAAAAACAACGAATGAAAATAAAAGAGCAAATAATTTCTTATAAAAGTATGTTGACAGAAAGAAAAGCGACAAGAAAAATTGAACTGTGACAAGGTTTGGAGTTTGTCGACATCTGATGAGGTGCGAACTGATCAAATTAGGAAATAAACAAAGCAATTATGCCAGGTGGAGCAATAACGCTAGAGGGAAAAACAACATTTAATGACGAACGAGTGGAATGGATTTGTAGAATCAATGAAGGATTTGGTCAATCAATGGAGGATTTGGAAATGATGCATCAAATCCACTCGCACGAGATGATCGGAGGTTATAAAATCAGGTTGAATGGCATGGTTTGACCCATTGTGCAGTTTGAGAAGAATAGTTAGAACGAAGAGTGATAGAGATGAGAAACGATGAAGTTAAAATGACGCATATCATTTCTAGCACGAGCACGCAAGGGTCACCAAGGGCGATGGCACAAATTTTCCAAGAACAACCAGAGTCCAAGTCCCCAAATGTGTGGATAACCAGGAAGAAGATAAGCACCACTCAACCGATATCTTCTCAAAGAAAACCCAAAATGATTTGTACCTCTACGCGGAATGCAACAACAAGAGGAGAAGTGGGCACATCGACCACTATAGAGGAGGAAACGACAGTAAGAGGAAGGAAATCAGGACTGGTAGTGCCGAAGGGAGCATACATTCCCGACTATGTGCCACCAAGGAAGGAAGGGGCACCGACAATGCGAATTGGGAAGAATTCTAAGTACACCATCAAGATATCGACAACACCAAAGGGCGTCCATGTTAGAGGAAATATTGTGCAGCAGTTGTAAAAATTGCAGTAAATCGACCATGATATTTTGGTGTACCTAGAATGCATGAAAGACACACATGGACCAGGGGTTCCAATTACAAGGGAACCAACGTAGTGGGCACTGAGATTGAAACGATGGCGACTTCTATCAATAATACATATCCAACACTTTGGGAGATCAACAGAGGTAATTACATGCGTAAAGAAACTACTGGAATGCTTTCACAATGGTTATTTATGGTTGGACACCAAAGTCCCAATCAAAGTCGACTTGATTTCACAGATCACAGGATTACCCAAGGCAGGGGTATATCCGACACAATTTTTTAAAGGGAAAAATAATGAAAAAATCTTGCTATGAAGCTGAAGCCAAAATATGGAGTGGCGAAGGATACTAGAGCATATATGATCGACACAATCAATGAGTATACGGTCAGGATCGCAACAAAGTTTTTGGCTCTCAAGATCGTGTGGAATAACCGAATAAACCAATGCACATTCAAGGTCATCACATTGGAAGAACAATGTGCAGCAGGCTTACAAACGAATTGGTCCCTTTTCCTGTTGAATGGGTTAGTGGAGGACACTGGCTTAGCGCAAGAGACCAATAATCCATTTACATATTCATGGTTATTGATACTAATTGCATTGGTTGGTTGGATGGAACCACCACAGTAGCAAGGGATGGAGTTCGAAGTTTCCAATGTATGTTGCACAACGCGCTACAGAAATATATGGGAATTAAACAATAAAGAGAGGAAGACAAACAACAACATCCAATTCTACATCTATTTGGATGTACTGCGAACAAAAGTAGTGAATATTCTGTTCCTAACAGAAGAGGCAGTACATAAGTATCGACGAGTTGAAAGGTTGTCGATGGGGCCTCAGACCATTTTCATTCAAGTGCGTGAATATCCACAGAAGCAGTGGCTGACAACGCAGTATAATATCAACAATGAAGAACTGGTCGCTATATTACAGGGATGGCCAGAGGAATGGAAGGTTCTGGTTAGTGAAGACCAACTATCGGAGCCAAAAGTGGGGCCGCTGATAAATGAACCAGAAGAGCGAGAAGAAGAAAAGGCATCAGAAGAGGAATAACAATCATAGGATGAAGGATCATCAGTGACGCCTACCGAATCCTAGCTTGAGAAACAATAGGAAGAAGCACGGGCGAAGCACATGTTTGAGCAAGGTGAGGGGAGTGGAATCATTGGACTCTCCGACAAGCAAACAAACAAGCTAATAGATGCAATAACCAAGGTGGTAAATCAAAACTGGGTAAAGGTGACATGACATGCGACTGGATTTTTCCATAAAGTTTCGTAGCTAATTTAGACGCTAACGAATGCAGTACTTAACACAAAGATACCATAAGAAGGAACACTACAAAGAGATGTCAAATTTGACATTGGCATAAAGGTGGGAATGGTGCAGATTTTACCATAGGTGACAGCGATAGGATATGAAGATGTAGATGCCACATTACAAGGGCATGACCTGATCGGTCTCTATTTGAACCTGCTCCCGATGTCTGTGCTGACACACATTCAGAACATAGCAAGTAAGGAGATTAGGGATTGAGAATCAACAACTCATGATCAGATAGTTTTCTATAAACAACAAGTACAAAGCACTCAAGAGGATATTCAACGACTCAAAGCGAAAAAGAGGTCATAATAAGTGAAAGAACAAGGCTTTTAAAGACAGGAAAAGACTGGAGCATGCAGTCTCCTTGGCCTATGAAGAGGCACTTGAAGTTAGTCAATAGATGCTTGCAGAAGCAAAGGAATTGCGGTTATGAAAAGTCGCTGCAGACCTGTAGAAGGAGAACGAGGAGTTATAGGCCAGGGTGGCACTCCAAACATCACCCGAACAAGTTGTGACAAGGAAAGAAGCGACTGAGGATGCGATGACAGAGATTGCAGAACTAGAGAAGGAAGTACAGATAATCTTGGAAGAGGTATCACAATTTTGGAGAAGTTTGGTACAAGATGAACAGCTGCACCAGCTGAAGGTGCAACTCAGTGAAGAAGAAGCACAACTATAAGCATTGAGGGGATCACTTAAGATGATGCCGCTACTTGCACAAGTGATGAAGGAATCATAACTTAAAGAATTACAAGGCATGCCCAAGGCACCAACAAAGAATGGTGCACCTGGATGAACTTCAGAACACAACAGAACGGTTGGCACTCAAGGCTACGGAGTTGATGAATACCAAGGTGGAGTTGATGAAATTACAACATATGGGCCGAGAAAACCCGACGGAGTAAGAAGTGGAAGAGTGCGCAACACTCAAGGAGTCGGTCAGAGAAGTTGTCGACCAAGTTAAGAAAACATACGATGATTTCAAGGCACAACAGAACACATCAATAACGTCCAGCTAAGGTGGATCGAGGACGAGCCACAAGTTTCTATTGGGGGCTTGTTGGCACGGGGTTAGAGCGCACAAAGTGCGCTGCCGTCAGGGATGAAAAGGGCGTCAACAAGGACAAAGGTCAGTCGTGAAGGGTAAAGAAGTTGACAAATAAGGACACTTTGGTTAAGTTAGTTAGCGATTGGTCAAGTGGATCATTTTGTAATGACCAAGTGAGCCTATAAGTCGTATAAAAATTATAAATCTTGAGGACAACATTAGTAATAAAAACATGGTTCTTTCGATGGTTCTTATGAGTTGTGTCTTAGAGATCAACATGTTGAGATATTTTGGGTTGTAATTTTTTGTACCTACAGATTTTGTTATATATGAGGATATTTTCGGTACGGATTCTATTTTTGTAGCCTCTTTTCAGAATTGTTGGTTCAAAACTCTGTTGATCTGTGATGTATCAGTTAAGTTAATAAGAAATGGTGAATGGTTGTGCTATGTTTGGATTTTATCGTTTGCTGCTATGTGAATGATGCAAATTACCATAGAACTTACTAGTTTAATGTATGTCGATATCTATGTCGATCTGAATATGTGTTGATGCGAATAAAGATCACAATGATAAATAGAATTGGTTAATGTGTTAATAAGGATTATGATGATAAGTAGGACTGGTTAACGATACGGTTGAATTTTATATTTATATGATTCTATATCTCTAGGTGACATTGCGATTGAGTCTGAAGTGAGATAAGGTGCGTCCTCTTCCTACTTCAGAAACGTGGTTCCTGCAGCCCTCCCTCAGACATCTCAGGTGAGACCGCATCTGCTATGTGGGTATTACTAGAAAGGGTAAAACGTTTCCGGGATGATGTCTAGGGAGTCTTTTTCGATGGTTATTGATAGCAGTGCGAAGTGAACCCCTGTCGACCGAACTGTGTCAACAACATAGCGAAAGCATATCAACACAAGACGACGTTTGTCTACGAATTTGGATAATTTTCTTATAAATTATGCCATCTAGACTAAAGAAATCTCCTACTGTATTTTCTAGAATTGTCATCAAATCATTTGAAGAATACTTATACAAGACGATGGTTGTTTATTTTGATGTCTAGACAATATATTCAATGCTAAGAGACCATGTGGAGTGGATTTGAATGATGTTAGAGAGGTGTAGGAAAATTCAATTATTACTCAATATCAAGAAATACATCTTTACCACAACAATCATAGTACTGTTAGGTCATCTAGTCTGCAAATATGGTATAAAAGTCAATTTAACAAATATTAAAGTAATTATTGACTTGAAACCTACAGCCAACCCAAAAAAGTTAGAATATTGCTGGGAAACATTGGATATTACTGAAAATTCATAAGACATTACTTCAACATGACTTTTCCCCTAGAAGAGTTATTAAGGGTAAACCCAGATGTTACAACAAGCTATCAATGATAGATTGTTCTAGCTAACAAAATTAGAGGAGCAACATATACTTGCCATGCACCATCAAGACGTTAAAAAGCAATAGCAAAAAGATTGGAACGACAATAAATATATGACCAAAATATATTTCAGTTGGTGATCTAGTACTCCTATACAATGGTCGCATAAAAGGAAAGCCTAAAAGATTGTACACTGGATGGATGTGAGTCTATGTCATTGAATAATTAAACAACAATGGGTCAATGGGTCCGTGTGATTAAAGACTCTATAGGGTTGGGTATTCAAAAACGTTGTGAATGGTGCCCAACTAAAACTTACCAACTCTAGTAAGAGGCACGTCGCTAAGAGGAACATGTTTGACTATATAAGAGGCACATGTTCAATTATGTAACCCTGCTATATGTTGATTATTATTGCATAATTTTTTTTTTATGTGAACTGATCATTGCACCGATTGGTATGAGAATTTGAGTGCATAATCCACATGATAAGTCGACTACTCACTCTCTTCATTAATACTCTATTGACCAATAGTTTATCGATTAATTATTTGGAGCGTGTGTTAACTTATTGCTTTAGGATTGAGATTGATGGTCGACCATATGATAAATTAACATCTGCATCCATCAATTGAGAATCAACGTATTTATTTTATAGAGGTCGGTGTTTCTGTTGTTGGCATGCCATTTGAATAAATAACATTGTTGTGATATTAATTATTGTCTTTGGATGCCCGTTAGTATATTAACATCGATGCGAAGAATAATTCGGCCGAATATCTGGTCTTTGTATCATCCAGAATCATCTTCAATATATAAGACGTGCATACACTTTCTTGGTTCGGGGGAGGTCATGGGTTCGAGCCTTGAGTTCTTTGGGGTTAGGTCTTCTGCTAGGATGGCCGACGGTTTACCACCTCTATCATCCATGAATGTGGGGAAGTATTGCTGGGTTTCCCGTGGATCTTTCCATCTGAAAAATAATCATCCTTCAATATGGATGCAAACCGGTTGAGTATTTGGCCGAATATCTGGTCTTTGTATCGATAGATTTATACATGTGTTTTATGGTCCTTTGCTTGCATGTTAGTTGAAAGCATGCCTTTCCATAACATTCAACTTTACATGAACATATAAATGTACCTTGCATTCAAATTTTGAAAGAGTTTAAAAAATGTTAAATGTTTTTTTTACTATATATAGAACTTTTATTGAACAGGTTAAATATACAAATTTTATAAAATATTTTTATTATATTTTCAAAGAGTTTATAAATGACTTACATTACAACTTTTATAGAACATGTTAAATATCCAAATTTAATAAAACGTGTTAAATATCTTTTCAGAAAGTTTATAAAATACTTTAGGAACATTACAACTTTTATAAAACATGTTAAATATACAAATTTTATAAAACATGTTAAATACAATTTCAAAGAGTTTATAAATATGGACTTTAGGAACATTACAACTTTTATAGAACATGTTAAATATACAAATTTTATAAAACATGTTAAATATATTTTCAAAGAGTTTATAAATGACTTTAGGAACATTAAAACTTTTATAGAACATGTTAAAGATACAAATTTTTATAGAACATGTTAACTATCTTTTCAAAGAATTTATAAACAATTTTAGAAACATTACAACTTTTATAGAACATGTTAAATATACAAAAAATTTATAAATCTTGTTAAATATGTTTTCAAAGAGTTTATAAACAACTTATATACAAATTTTATAAAATGTGTTAAATATTGTTTCAAAGAGTTTATAAACGACTTTAGGAAAATTACAACTTTTACAAAACATGTTAAATATACAAAATATAAAACATGTTAAATATCTAAATTCAAACCTATTAAATAAACAACTTTAGGAACATTATAGGTCCAAAAATATCGTTAGTGGGGCAATGTGTTTTAGGTGGATGTGGAACAAGGAGGGCATATTTTGGGATTAGAAAATTCTTCACTTTCCATATCACCAAATATTACATTTCAATATGAAAACTTACATTGATGACATAAGAATTGGTTAGATGTAGTGATATGTTCCACCCAATCACTACTCCACCTATTATTCTAACATCCAAAAATAGGGATCTCTCTAGTCCAAAAATCTTGTAATGCACAACATAACCTTGTATACAATCCGTTATGTATGCCAATGGGTTGTATGTTTTGAAAAGAGAAACATGAGACACATAAATGAGATAGAAACTAGAACATTGCATAGTATAAACTGCTTACAAAATTAAATAGTTGAAACCTTGTTATATCTAATGGCAATTAAAATTGTGAGGATTGCAAGGTTCAGTTAAAGGTCATAGATCTCATCAAATCTAGTTTAGAATAACACATCAAGTCTACATATTGACATAGTGAATTTTTAATTTATGATATTGGGTCATATGTTTTACATAGAAACAACATAAGTTGAAATTATATCTAACAGCCATGACAATGTGGTAAAGACTGCTTCAAGAATTAAATAGTTCCAAATCCTCTATTTAATGGAAATTAAATTATTTAGAAGTTTGAAAGTAATCAAATTTGGTTCAAAACATTGATCTTTACAAAAAATATTGGGAGATGGCTTTAGAAACTTACTTGGTAGAAATCAAGCATCAAGGGTTCAATAAATTGATAGATCTAGATAAAATTTTCATTTAACAACTCTGATTATAATTTAAGTACTAAATAGGACAATTGTAAACTTATATGGAGAAAGAGTGGACAATACCGTTCATGTTATCTCATCCCTTTAGTAGTCCATAGCACATATGCAGACCTAAATATTTTAGACAACCAATTGACATCTAACTTCATCTACAAAATCGTTCTAGCAGTATGTAAGTTAATTACAATATAATATATTTGAAAGCTAAATTTGCATAGTATGATATACTATAAGATTAACCTATTTACTCGACCATTTGCACCGATCGGACGACCGGTAACGTCGGATGTGACCGCTCACGCGATCCAGGTCGTCCGATCGGTGCAAATGGTCGGTTAAGTAGTTTACTCCTATAATATATAATATAATCTAAATGTGTATAAAAAACGTGACACAAAATTAGACCAAACAAGATGGAATTATACATAAATCTAATGCATTTAAGTACAATTATGGAATTTGTTGTTTAAAAACATTATAATGGAATGCCATGTTCAGTTATTCATTCATGATTGGATTTTTTCATTTTCCAATTTTTGACTTTCAAAATTTTCTTTAATTGAACTTCTATTAACTTTATGTATGTTGCACATACCAAATGACTATAGTGGAAGCTTATGACATTGGATTGATAGTCTTGAAAGTGAATTTGACTCTTGGTTTGACGTGTTTCTTGAAAAATAACCTTTCAGTATATATATCCTCTTTCATACATAAAAATGTTATCATCATAGTCTTCCGATAACTTGATCTTTTCTTTTTGTGCAATGTATTAAATAATATTTAACATTTTTTGTGTTGTCTATGGGTGCAACCAAAGAAAATACATCTCTTGCACAATGTCCCAAATTCATCTTCATTAACAAGCAACTCAAATTATCAACACACACACACACACACACACACACATTGTGGAAACTTGTAATGCTGCCTTCTCTAACAAGATTAAAAATCTATCACCATCAATTGACACTATAGTGTCATATGATTCCATCTCCTCTAGGCTTGCAAGTGCCATTTCCCCTTTTATGTTTTTTTGTATGTTCCCAAGCTTTAACATAGTTGGCAATCTTGCTTTCACAGATCTCCATGGATTGTGTACCACCTATGCAAATTGAACAAAAACAAGATTCTTTCCTTTTAAATAAAATGCAAACAAATTTTGGTGGGATTTTGTTTTAATTGAATGCAATTTTCAATTCCCATGTATTGTGCTCACTTCATATGGGATCAATCTATCTACATCTTAGATTACAATATGCCAAAAAAAACTATGGTTTTCAAGTAATTTATTTAGATAAATGGAATCTTACTACATATGTTTAAAAATAATTTATATCAACTTGATAATCATACATAAATATTTAAAGTATAATTTATTTTAAATAAAAATTAATTTATTAATAAAAAATTGTCATGTGTACTTGACATATATACACACCTGCACACATCTCTTGATGGATTTTGTTCATGGCTTATATAATTTTTACACCATACAATAACTTGATCATGTGATACAAATCAGCTGACAAGAGGGTTCATCTGATACCTTCTAAGTGCTCCTTTGACACACGCCCCTGCACCATCATGCTCTCCTTTTCCAGGGATAATATCAAATAAATTCCAACAATGTTTAATGCTTGAATTTTATGAAGACGACACAACTAGTAGAATGATCTTGAAGATTTGAAATGACTTGCACACCCATCTGACCATATCCAATGTTCATTGAATTTGATCCCATGAGCTATCAAAGAATCATAAATTTTATAGAAACAATGTTGTACAAAATGTGTATCATGTGTACGATCATCACATATATAAAAATGATATTCTTTAATTACATTTCGAATATCATTGGTGATTTATATATTATCAACAATTTCTTGAGCATATCTATATATAACATGGACAAGAATAGATACTTGGTCGGAATGATAATATTCACTATGTATTTCGTTTTGTGGAGCGAATGTGTAATTCTTAGCAAAATCAACTACTAACAAAATCACCCCTAATGAAGAAACTTGATGTGATTGTTTGAATTGTAGATCTTGTCGTCGATATATATGTGAATGTCTTGTGTATTTATAAATTTATTTTTTCAATTTTTTCCAAATATCTATCACACAAATTTTATCCTCTCTTGAATCACTCCTTTTGGAGATAACATTTGAAGAGCGTGTAACAATGTGAACATTGATATATTCATATTTCTTCAAATTCACTATTATATTGGACAATGATTGATCATTTATATCACAGACAATGATAGGTTTAACATACCATGGATTTTGTTGCACAAATGCAACAATTGACATATTCACTTCATTGTGATCCTCTTTGTGTTAGGATTAAGTATAATCCTCCCTTGACCACCATATCCTAAATGTCATTTCCTAGCTTAGGAGTCGGTTTCCACTTCACTAGTTCCATGGGGAACTCATCTGGGGCCACTCTGGGGCCCACCTACCACTTGATGTGCAAGTATGCATGAGTTTAGGAGCTCCAGATCCCAATCCCTATAATTTAGGAACCCACATAGAGTCATGGGAGTACCATCATCAGTTCACCCTAGTCTATGTTGAGTTATCCTCTAATAGGCATCAGTTAGTTCATCTCTAGTTAGCCTAGTGCCACATTTGCATGAATCAAGGAGGTTAGGCACCTTTTCCTACCTACCTTGATCAATTTATTGATTGTGAATTGATTTAGTTGTGTCAGTTAAACTAGTGAGCTTCCAGTGGTGATTTTCCCACAGTTAGTGAGCTCTGGAGTCAGTCCAAGTTGGTGAATTCAAATCATACCTAGTGGATTCGAATGATCCCTATTGTATCATCATTGTATTACACAGAGATTAATGATAATGAGAGTAATGTTATGCTGACCAATTTTTGTCTCTTGATTGTTCAATTTTCACCATGATTGTATGATGATTGTCCTGAATTTCTTCTTCCTTCTTCTTCCTTCTTCTACTGTGAGGTTCAACCAAAAGCTTGGAGATCCTAAGCTTTGCTAAATTAAACACTTTGAACTTATTGAATAGTTCTCTATTTGAGTAATCTACAATATATGTTTTTCATGGGTTTCATATTGATTTTTTGTTAGTCTTCGTCGTAACACATCCCTTGCCTTTGGTGAAACACATGATATTTTCACCTAATATTCATGTGCCATATATTTAACACCTTCTGCAAGTCTATGTTTGTAGGTTTTCCTACAAATAGAAGTCCATCAAGCAAGCTCATCATTTGCATCTATTTGCAATCGGAATTTTCAATGTTTGTGCAAGGTTTTTCATGACATTCCCAACACGTTTGCTAATAATAGTGTCAAACTATTTTTTGTAGTGCTAGTTGAAACAACCATTGTTGTTACTACTTTACATGCATCATGTATATGTTTTTTTCTATATTTTCCAAAAGATTTTATTATGCTAGCTATATGTTCAAACACATTCTACTTCACCGTTTTATCTTTTATTGATTTTTTAATACCCAATAATGATGTAGCTTCTCTTAATTTCTTGGAGATTATTAGACCTTTTAAAATTTGAGCTTGCGTTGCCACTGTTTCTTCTTTGAAAAACGATTCATAAATCTGGTCAACACGATACCGTACATAATAGTTAGGCATTTTCGACGGAATTTGTCCATATCGATTTTTTATATCATCTCATAATCAATGTTGATATCACCTACAAATTTGAATTTAATTTAAAAGCTTACTAAAAAAACAAAGATTCACGTTTTCTAAGTTGTAAATATAAAGAAAATAAAATAAAATACAAAAACTATATTGAAAAAATGACTTATACACATGCCATATAAATATAATATGATATATTTATATATACACATACCCATGGGTCGCTCGACTTTTGCTTCATTTTCGGTTTTAACAACTTCAAAAATGCTAATATGAGACAAATCTCTATTTGTTTGAACTGCAAAGTATTTCTCAAATTAAAAAATACCATTAACTATTAAACAATAATTTACTGAATTTGATAAGTTCGTCATTTCTAATATGTATGTATACTTAGTTCAATTTCATTTTTAGGGTCGTCCAAATCTCTATTGACATTATCATCACTTCTCCCATCAATATTTGCATGCTCCATTTTTCTTTTATGATACTTCAGTCTTCCCTGTTCATTAAGAACAATATCATCTCGAGTGTGATCATATTTCCTCTTACACTCTCTTTTATTTCCCCTAAGCAAATTTTAAAAAATCAACATTTTACAAAAAAAAGTAAAATTTGAAACCTAAAACTTTATTACTAAAATAAAATCATTTTTTAAAATAAATTAAAAACAAAATCAAAATTATATTTCAAAAAGCTTTGGAGAAATCGTTGACTAGACCTTTTCCTTAATATAATTTGTTGATGAAAAACTCATTTTAAAAGAAAGATCTAAATAAAAACTTGCACTTCAAATACATTTCATGCGATGTTTTAAAATGAATCTTTAAATCTTTATTTATACTATTCGTGCCAAAGAGACGTGATGATTTATTTTCTGGCCGACGAAATTTTGGAAGAATTTTTTCACTGAAAACATTAATATTTTCAACCGACCATTAAAATTAATGTTTGGACAAAAAAGTTGACTTTCAGCTGAACTAGTTTTCAACCAAAAACCTGCAACTGTGAAAATACCAGACCAATGGTCATTTTCTCCTACTTTCCCCAACTTCAAATTGAGCATACCCTGTGAAATAATGTCGGAATTGTACCAATAGTTTCATATTTGAATCTATTTTCAATTGATACAATTTTTGTTGAATTTAATTATAGCTTAATAATTTTAAATATTTTTTTGGTAAAATATATACATCTTTGTTTTACATGTCATTATGTTTTATATGTCATTATGATTCAGTGAAATGAAAAATCCATAGCTGCAAAAACACATTGTGAAAAAATGTGAAAAGATTATGTTGGAGAATCTTGGACTGTCCTCTTTAAAAGAAAATTTTTAGATTTTTAGTTTGTGAGTAGAGATTGGGAAAGGAATGATGTATACAAAATCATGTTTAAATCAATGATTTTTGCATATTGATGTAATTCAAAAATTGTAATGATTACAATATTCATATGTAGAATTAAAAAAATATAGTCATATGGTAATATAATTCTTTTAGATTGTTGTAGTATATTTTGTTTTTAACAAAATTTAAGTTCGAATACATTGGTATCAAAAAAACATGACTTATTATTAATCCCTTTACTTTTAAGGAACCATGTTTACCATTCTTGTTTTTACTGTTTACTGAAAATCTCAAGCCAAAAATGACTTATGTTTGCTCGAAGTTGATTTTTTTTTAAATAATGTTTTTTTCTCAAAAAAGGCTCAAAAGTTCTTCTCTTAAAGAAAAAAAAAGATATAATTAGGTATGTCTTACAAAATTATTTTTAGAATTGGATAATCATCCATTATGAAAACTGGTTAACAATATTTTCATTTTATTTGATTTGTAGATTCCATAATCAATGCACTTCAAGGACATCGTAATCACCAATAAAATGAATGCAAAAAGTTGTACAAACTTCAAAAAGTGTTATGGTCCTCCACATAAATATATGGGTTTGATAATGGATGGAATGGATAAGAAAAAAATACTTTTTCCACATTTTATCTCTACATCAAAGAATTTAAAGGAGGACTATTTTATTCACTTTCACTTAATGTTTCGTATGGTTTTTCACTTAATGTTTCGTATGGTTTTAAAGGTTAAGTGTTTCTAAGGATTTACTTTGCAGCTCTAAATATTCATAATGATAAAAATATTACCATCACCATAATTCAGCATGTGCTTATTGATTGGTATGGTAATATTCCTCAAGTTCTATATCTGTAATTGGACAACACTACCTAGAAAACACAAATAAGATTGTCTAGTTATCGAAACATGCTTGTTGAATTGGGAATTTTTCAGAAGGAAAAAGTTGGTTTCCTTCTCGTTGGGCATACACATAACCATATTGATCAAATGTTTAGTCATTTTGCAGTAATATTGATGATGGAGAATGTTGGGAACCTACAATCATTAATTGAAACTATTAGAAAACCATACAATCTAGAGCATGTTTTCACACATTGGAAGAAACTATTGACATTCGAAGATTTATTCAAGGATCACATGGTGAAGAAAAGTGCACTAAACAACTCAATCACATTAGCTTCCAGCATCAATTTCATCTAAAAATATTGATGAAGAAACACTAGTATGGGGCAAGCAGTACCCAACTAGTGTAGAATGAGGACCTTCATTAGGTTTATCAATTTTTAAATTCACTCTAAATCATGAAATTTGTGCTTTGAAGTTATTGTTATTGAAACTAGTTTTCGATATTCATAACGCACATCAACATAATAGAGATGTAGATACCCATGAATGCTTGGAATAAATAAAAAAGTCTATCAAAGATACATACGAGTACTTTGATATTGTTGATTTCATTTGGTAGAAATCTCTTTTCCTTGAGCAAACTAACATAATTTCAAACTCAACAGTTAAGATATATTTTTGAAAACTCTAATTATATGGACATAAAGTATGTCAAATGAACATGAAGAAAGAAATATTGTTGAACAACATGAACCTCAAGGTGTTATTGAGTCTTCTCAAGCATAGGAAGGGAAATGTATATTGGGTCTAAAATATCACATGCATGGTGTGAAGCCATGGAAGACCTTAACAGGGGCTCAATACAAGATATCAAGGAGGGTTGCATGATTGTAGTTTTAGCTACAAAAGATCCTCGTGGTTATCCATTCTGGATTGCAAAAGTTACGAAGGTTAATAAATAAAATGAGGAAGTTAAAATGGTTGAATTACATTGGTATGCAACATATACACACCCATTTGATGGTGTGTACAAGCTAGAGATAATGGTCGAGAAACATTTATAGAAAGAGAAAAAGAAAGGGTCAAAATATGAATTGTTTCCAAATTGACATATTAACATTAGAGGATGTCAACATAATTGTTTATAAATTCCATTTGATAAAGAAATGCACTCTTCACTCTAAGGCTACATAGATTATCAAGAGGTTGGTGGCACAATAAATAGTTGCAAGATGGGAGTTTGCTAAACCAAGTCGTGTATCCAAAATGAATACGACTTATGACATGTTGGACATACATGTAGACTCAAATGATACACTCATTGATAATATAGAAGAATATGGGTCATCTACATCTTCATCTAGTCATTAAGATACAAATAATGCAAATTCTTATGGTGTGTTAGAATCTATGAGTTAGCTTAAATAATTGTATGAAACATTTTATAGCTTTTCGATTCATATGATGTTTATATGGAAACTCTAAAGGAATGCTTGAATTTATATATGAATTATTTCTATGTTTTCTAGCTTAATATATGATTTGATAATGAATAATATCATAATTTCTTCGAGTTGAATATGGACAATGAAACAATATTTTTGTTAAATATTTTTTGTTTAATTCAATGCAATTTGTATTGTGTTTTTTTATTAAAAATAAATAAAGTATGTTTTTAACTTACGAGGTGATATCATCATGCCATTATGTAATATATATGGTGCTTGCATGCATAAATTATCCCTAAAAGAGTGGATATTTTAAGGTTGATTAACAATAGTAATGTTTTTTTAGACAATAGTTTCAAAAAGATTGCAATTTTGAGCACCCCCTACCCTCTCCCTCTGCCCCCTTGCCCTACACCAAAAGCGGGGTTACTTTTTATTTATTTATTTGGGGGTTGCTTTTAGTATTTTCGTTGCAATAATAATGGTTGTTAATACCACAATTTAAAAAAGGTTACAATATTAAGCTTGAAAGAAAACCAAAGGTTTTAATGGTAGCTCTACTTTCTGATTTGGAGGTTAATTTCAAGTTTTTTCTAGCAATGATGTTGATAGTTAAGTCCATGGTTTCAAAAAAGTTGCAATTTTAACCCTTGAAAAGGAAATGTTCTACCAATAGCACTAGTTTTGAATTCAAGGGTTGATTTTAAGGTTCTTGTCAGTAACAATGTGGGTTTTTAAGGTCATGGATGTATTTTAACCCCCCCAAAAATGTTTTCTACCAGTAGCACCACTTTTCAATTTGGGGGTTGTTTTTACGCAAAAATATGTTTTTTTATGGCTAGGGTTCTCATTTTGAGTATACAGTTCTCCTCAAGTTGTATAATGCGTTTTTTCTATTCTTTTCTTTTTTCACTTTATGAACATCTTTACTAAGTGATTCATTAAGGGCATGCATCTTATACAACTCCTCACCTTTTCTGTTGAGGTCTTATTTTGCTTCTTTTAATTCATCTCTTCCATTTTTTATTCCTTGATCCATCTTTCTAAGGAAAGTCCTTCAAATCATTTCCATGTATTAGACTAATATTTTTATCAATACTCATCCAACACTGCCAAGCTTCATCATAAAATAGAATATTTGAACAAGGAATACTACAATTTTCCTTTATTCCTCAACCATTCCATCAGATTTATTTCATCATTATCTTCATTTCTACTAAACCTAGGTATTGACAATTTTCCATTTTTCTTAAACCGAGGTCTAATAAAAATACACAAATTTTAACCTCAATATATTGAACATAGTATCAAAAATTGAAAATATGAATTTTCTAACATATTATCTTCTGTTTCCTTGCTCCAATGGCTTTTGCATCACATAAACCAGAGCTTCTAGTCAAAAGTTATGCTAATTTCAAAATAACATACATTTTAAAACCTTGATTTGGAGACTATCTTCCTGTATGAACTTCCAACTAAGGTAAATATGAACTTTTGGCCCCTCTCAGTTTGAAATTTTGTCATGTAGTATCATGATATGTTATCTATGCAATGTTACATGTTTGACCCATATTTAATGTGAGAAGAGAAATTTATGGTAACTTTCCCTAAAGTTCCTTTTTTTCTCTTTCAGGACATTTAAAGTGCACAACCTTCCATGTGCCCAATATTATGGATATGATTTTAAAATTTGTACCATTAACTTGGTCCATGTTTCTTCATATGCAATATGTGACACTCAATTTGAATCTCTCAAGCTTAAAATATAATATTTTTACCCATAACACTAGTTTGAGAACAATTTTTGGACTAGTTAAAATCCCTAAATTGCATAGTGTATAGCTCCGAATATGTAATGAGTTAGGACCTAAAATGTTTACCACAAATATTTCAATAAATATTTTAAGGATCCTCCATGTTTTTGAATAAGAAACATCACCCAAAAAATGTTATAGATAAATGCCAAGATGACTCATTTTGGAAGAGTACTCTAAGCTAAGGACCGTATGCTCCGATACCAAACGTCAAGAACCAAATACTTCAATTATCATAAGGGACAAGAGTACACATCATGCAAAACAATTTAAACGTGGACCACAACAATGTAAACATGGGTATATGAGTTACACAATAACGCCTTAAATAATAGGAGAACCTCTTTGAAATACCCCAAAACATTCATAGAACTAATTCACATGTTCCTCAACAGTGACTATATTACCTTTATATATACCTATTGACTCATTGCACATGAGACCCTTCATTGGGACGATCACTATTACATATAAATTTATTTCTTTATATATACATTTAGCCCCATATATTCCCCCCTTTGGGTCATATCATTAACATTTAAGCCCGAATATGCCCCCCTTTGGTCATATTACCATCACACCGACATTCTAGGCGTATCTCTTTGCTTGTGTATTCACCTTTGCAAAGAATACAAGAGTTTAGACAAGCTTGATATGATATGTACTCAAAACCCAACATTTTCATCAATTGCTTTTCCCCTTTGTAGCTGCCAATAAGGAAATCATCATTTGTATGTACCTTATCTCTTCCAATAAGGAAATCATCAGGTTCACCAAAGGGAGTCATATTTGAACTTGACTCAGTTGAGATCTCAGATATATCTATTGGGAAGTTGATATTGAAAGAGGAAATCATCACATTTATGTACAACAGACATGATGACACTAGAAATCAGTCCATTTCAAAGCATGCTAGATATATAAATTAAACTAACACTAAGGGATGAGAATCGTACCTTATTTCGGACGTTCAAAGAATATCCCCGTTGAGGTTTCAATCAAACTTGTTCCTACACTTCTTTCTCAACAACAAAGAGATATACAAGCATGATATATATAAAGTGTTAGAGTATAGTCTTTGTAGCTGCCAATAAGGAAATCATCAGGTTCACCAAAGGGAGTCATATTTGAACCTGACTCAGTTGAGATCTCACATGTCTCTACTGGGAAGTTGATATCAAAAGAGGAAATCATGACATGTATGTACAACAGACATGATGACACTAGAAATCAGTCCATTTCAAAGCATGCTAGATATATAAATTAAACTAACACTAAGGGATGAGAATCGTACCTTATTTCGGAAGTTCAAAGAATATCCCCGTTGAGGTTTCAATCAAACTTGTTTCTACACTTCATTATCAACAACAAAGAGATATACAAGCATGATATATATAAAGTGTTAGAGTATAATCTAGCATATTCAATTCCAACATGTAAACAAATTAATTACATACATGGATACAAATATTCATAATTACACATGTAATGAACGAGAAATGGATATTTATATTAATATAAAAAAAGATACAAATAACAACCTCTGTCAGCACCTTGTCGAAATCGAGAAACCGAGTCCCTTGACTTGGGCCTCCACCACTTTAATCCTCCATACAAAGGCAAGATCACAAAGACAAATGAAAGCTTAGTAAAAATAACTAATGGTTGCTTCAAGGACAAAGGGACGCAGACTCAAGCATTTAAGAATAGGGCACAATTTCACTATAATTTCTTTAGTCTCCAAATTTATCCTCTTCTCAATGATTCATAATAGCTCAATATATAGCCCCTCAATGGGAAATGAAGGGTCAAATCACAGTGTTTCCCGGCATATGGAAGGCCAAGGATCAAGTCATTCGTTACCTGATGGGGAAAAATCCAAATATTTTTATTTTTTGAGCATAAATACCAATGTACACAAGTGGCAGTGGTGCAAGTTGCGTATATGCGGGTTGTAAAATTGTGACCCACGTATATATTAAAAATGTGCTTTTAGGGGTTCCGCTGGAGCATCAGGGTAATGGTGAGAAAATGGGATAAAATGAGTCTACATAGGGATAGGGAAAAGCCATCCAAGCATGATGCATCAGGTGTGGAAAATCACACTATAACAAATTCCCCTTAATGTGTGAGGTCATAGGGGTACATGATGGTTGGAATATATTATAATAGTCCCGGGAGCGGAGTAATGAAGACCCAATTGGAAGAACCGATGACTCATTAGTATAATGCAATGGTAGATCTCTACGTATGACTTCAGATATGAAGTATACACACCAGTACAATGGCCATGAATAGGCATAATTAACATATGTCATGAGTGGTCATCGCTATGTACGATATACAATGCAATAAGTTCTTCATATTGAATGAATATGTTTGGTACATAAGAGGGTACACTGAACTCTGGTCATGAGACATGAAATCTCATAGATATTGGAACAATCAAGGAGGTAGCATATATGGAATTCTACCACAATCGAAGGTCTTCTACACAAATCGTCGCTAGTACGTGCCCCATTACGCAATTAAAGGTGGTGGATTCGAACATGATGGAACATCATCTGATTATCGGTCATTGATGTATACCATTAATAGACGTGAGACATTCCATCGATAATTATAATGGGAATCAAGGTATAGAGTGCAATCAAACAAGTGTGAATAGATGTGTTTAATTCCCAAATATTTCCATGGTGAGAGAACATTCCACTAATGACTGCAAGCCTCAATGCACTCAATGGACTCTAGATCCCTATTCCAGAATAAATATTCTGAAGTCGATGGAATGGAATTCACTGAAAGGAGGGCTTTAAGGCATCCCCCATCAACTAACATGAGGCACACAAAAACACTAGATAATTTGGAAGAACTCGTAGAAATAAGATGTGCACGAACTAGTAACAAATGTATTGGGAATGGCCGACATGCAGAGACAAGATAACTGAGGAATGGTCGACTCAGGCTAAAAAATTCCTTCGAACAAGAGCACAAGGTAGATGAAGACTCAGAGGCAGCATGGACTCAAATGCAAACTGGGACAACTCTGTGACATAGGAGGCATCAATAGAGTCTCCATAGGGACTGGAAGCATAACCATTCGGGGGGAGAAAACTCATAATAACGATCAATATTTATCTCCATGTGGAGATTCAAAGGATCAATATCCCCTCTTTTATATTTATTCTCTTCCTAATATTCCTCTTCGTTCTCCTTCTCATCTTCTTCTAACTTTTGCAATACTTCAAATTCATTATTACTTTTTTTGGGTAGTTTCTCTTGACTTCGAGTAATGTGCTTCCTTGTGTTATGATCCTTTGTTCATTCTTTGAACTTGATGGAATTTTTCCTATTGATGAGAAGGATGGGTTTACCCCACTTAAAACTATTGGAAACTTGTAGCAAATTCTCATATGTTTGACAACAATTGCATTTGAAGGGAAGTTACTCATAATCAATGGTTTGCAGGTGAGTCCACCCCTCAAAATTGATTTGCAATGCCTATGTTAGGCCCTTCTCCAAGTTGAATTCCACACATATTTATGCACAAGATAATAGATTTTCCTTTGGTTTCTCTCTATCAATATATCTTCTTGGTTTATTCCCAATATCTTTGTGAGAACTTTCATCCCAAAAATTAGGGGCAAATGAGATAATATTACCCATACAGGAGCTGTAGTAAAATCCTCTTATGGATTAAAATCAAGAGGCTATGGTGATAAATACATTCTAGTAGATCCTATGAAATAAGGTTTAGAACGGAAAATAAAATCATGGGTTTCCTTATTCAAAAGATGAGAAGAAAACCCTCTTCCTAATGCAAATAATGAAACTTGAATTTGTATCCTTGGTGCCCAATCTTCTTCTACACATGATTCAATAACTCTATGGATGGCCTAGAGGCTAGTGAATTTTCCAATTAGATATCTCTCCAACATAATAAGGGATTTTTTCCTTGGGTCCTAGGATGATAGATACAAATGAGGGACAACCTCCAATTACTAGAAAAATCTTTGATTTTGGGCTTGGGATCTTGTGGCAAGAATTAAAGTATTAACCAAAGAATCAAACCTCTATATGCTTGAAGATATGTCTTCTCCCATTGTTGACTAAATGAAAAGGTCGAAGTTCAAAGAGAAAACTTCCTTAGTAGAAACCTCGATATCTAGATACCAATGATGCAATAGTGAGAATGAAAATTGCAGATCGAAGATTTCTAAGCATGGAGATGAGATAAGTGGTGGTTAAGGTTGCTAGGGAAACCTTAGATATGTGCAAAACCCTCCTAGGGAAATCCTCCTCCTTATGTGACAATATCTAATAGTTATTGGTGATTTATGTTATTACAATGAACAGAGGTGTACTTCACTATTTTATTTTTTTAATGATATAATACATTAACACAATGATTTTATTGAAATACATTATTATAATACAAAAAAAATCAATGTTGTTCACGGAAACCATTAGTACGCATTACATCCGCGAAAACCTCTCATTTACCCCTTGAGGGGTGTAGGGAGGGAATCATATGTCAGAATATAAGGTGGATCAATTAAGAGCCCAACATGTCCCTTACGAGGAATTGAACTTGGGTGGGGAGATTATCAATAAGTACTCCCAACCACCCAAGCTAAATTCAATGGACAAAAATATAAAAACCATATTATTATAAATAACTTGATTTTACAATAGTTGATTAAATTTGTATTTTAAAAACAAGAAGTTGTATTTACATAATTTCAATATGAAAACATTTGACTTTAACACAATTTAACACAATTTTAACACAATAGTGTGTTTAGTACTTACTTATGCACACATTTCAATGATTATTATGCATTGGTGTGATATACATGTAAAAATGCACCCGTGCTAATAACTATAATAAGAGTACTAGCTTCGAAAGAATAGCGCACCGGTAAGATGGTGAGGTGAGGGGCTATCGAACCGGTATCCATTCCGACTAGCATACTCCTTGATTTCAATGAAATAACATGAATTGTAATTTTCAGTTGAAAAAAACCTATAATAAGAGCACAGATGCTCTTAACTAAATTATCAACATTGTTCCATTTTAGGATACCGTTACCATTGACGTTACTTCTATTGTTATAATTACTGAGACTTCACTATGCACAAGCATATATACACATTGCCAATTTAAATAATTTAATACATATTGGCATTTAAAAGATATAACGTAGACCAATTCTTTAAAAAATATAATAGACACTCGTGCTTTCAAAATATTTAACACACAATGGTACTTTTAAAGTATATAATATGGGTCGATGATTTCAAAATATCTAATACACATTGGTTCTTTCAAAGCATATTACACACATTGTTGTGTATTAATATTTGCACACTTGAGTAGATTATTATTCAAGCAAGGGGAGCTGCAAGGCAGCAAGTCCCTGCCTATTGCTTTGTTTGTTGATTTGGGAATGTACATGTTGCATGTGATTATCTTAGATGTCTAAGACTATTTTAACTTCTTAGCTTGTGGTTTCCTTGTAAACCATTGCAACATAATATGTGCTCGCTTTGACATCACAAGATCTTATGTTCATAAAATATATGTTCATAAAATAAAAGAAGTATTGATGTATCTCTAAATCATGTTCATTAAATAAAAGTAGGGATAGATCTGTAAAGAGAACGATAACGTCTCTAACATCACAAAGATCAATTATGTTCATAAAATAAGAGAAGTATAGATGTATATATGTTCATTAAACAAAGTAGGGATGGATCTATAAAAAGTATATAGAAAATGAAAGCAAACATTGGAAATTATATGACACGGCAATTTCTAAATGCCACGACAACACAAGCTTAATGAGCATCATATCGTTTTAGGAGAATAAAGGTCATTTATTAAAAACAAAGTCCAAATGTGCTCAAAACCGATTGCCAACTATGATTCTATTAAAAAAAAGTTATACATTGTATAATATTCTTTAATATGAAATAGAGTGTCCACTAGATTAAAAATTAGCCAACGCATGTGCAACATTTTTTGAGATTTTGGCATACTTATTGTTTGTCTCTAACTTATGGTTCATACAATCTTCTTCGGGTGGTCCAGAATGTGAATTAAGTTACTAAAGTTAAACTTTCTTCAGAAGATTTAGAGTAGAATTTCAATTTCTCCCGTTCGAACTCCAGTAAATGGTCTTTTGTGCAGTCCGATATAAGGCGCTTGTTGTCAATTAGCGTCCATTACTTTGTAATATTAACAGCTTGTCTGATTTACACACGCCAACTTTGTAATATTTACAGCATGATTTACACACGTCGGGCCCTCCTTTCCTACACAGCGTTCAAATTCTCATTGCCACAAAAATTAACGTAATTGAACATTATGCAAGATCCCTGGCATCAAAATCGATTCTTACTCTTATGTAAAATTTAGAACTGACTCCATACTAAAAAGGAAAAACTGCAGCTTTAGAAGAAAAAAAGCTGACTTGCTGAAATTGAAGAAATTGAAATTGATTCAATCTGACAAAATATAGTTGGTTGGGTTGTTGTCCTATCGACTCATTTCATACACTTGCCACGTTTAGGCCATGCAGACCATGCATCCACCAAATGTATGAGGTCGAAGCTTACAATTTTTCCAACAATCATATATTAATTAATTGCTAAATGATAAAATCCTTTTGTGTGCATTCGATGGAACTGCAAATATGTGGATTTCAAACCGATATCAACCAGAGAATAATATGGATTTGATTGTTCTTAGTAATATGAGGTTATCAACATGTTATTACTTTAATCTTCTGCTCCAAGAAGTAGCTTAAGCCGAATCTAAACCTTATTCAATTTGATTCTAGAGCAATTAAGGAAACCTCCAAAGGAGATCAGAATGTCATCCTCCAGTAAGGGCGGTTCATAGGGCGTTCATTGAGTGCTGTCCAACTTCTGACATTCTTTATTTCTGCTCTTCTCCCCTGCTTGGGTAGCTGTTGGGTCAACTGTGCCTTAACCAGAAGAGATGAACCAATGCTTTTAGAGGATCTGACCGGCATGCTTGAATCATTTCCACGGGTTCTCTTCTTGAAAGTATTTACTCAGCCTTGAAAGCAGGAGCGAGCAGCTTTTAGCAAAGCTTGGTTGGATCTGGGCAAATGCTTCAGATCAAATACCTTCTTTTCTATGAAGACCACCAATGTTGGAACAGGCTTAAAGCCAGCCCGATAACGAAATCCATCTAGGTTTTATCCAGTTTCCCTTTATAATAGAAAGTATCTTGACCAAGAAAGGTCCATGGGTTCGTGGAGTCGACTTGTTTTCTTTTTCCTATGCCGGCTATCATTATTGCCTCTGTTCTCTACTTGTCTGAAATGAGTTACTTTGCCCAGCTTCAGGAAGGTTGTTCCGGGCTGATGACCCCTATTGGTTGGCTTTGCCAGAGCGTTATCTGTTATTGCTGATCCTGGTTTTTTCCTGGGTCTAGGCTCTTCGCCAACAACATCTATATTGTGTGAGCTTCAAGCTTGTCATTGTTGGCAATGAATTATTGTGTATTTTGAATTTGAGTAATTTGAATTTCTATGTATTCCTGCATATTTGTGGTGAGTTAAGTATCGATGTGCAGTACAGTCTCTTAGAGATAAATCATATAGTTGCATAGGTGAATACTGTTTAAAGTTAAGAAGCCTTGATTAGCCTTGACTTCCTTCGCATTTAGGAATCCAGTCCTCATTGGCTGGATCCCTCATCCAGAAAACCTTAGTTTTCTTTTCAGCGTGTTATTTTCCACCTGCTGCTTTAGATTGCTGATGTGACGCCACCTCCCCTATCACTCCATCGCTGCTATCGCCGGCTATCAACCTCACAGCTCCACCCACTAACGTTGGGTAGCTTCTCGTTCCCTGGAGAAATGAGCCAGAAAACATAAAATAAATGTAGCCTATAAAGCAAGCAAGCAGCGAAGCAAAAACCAATTTGTCTCTCTGGTTAAAGCGTATGAGAAGGCACAGACGCAAAGAGTTTTCTTAGCTTGCTACCAGGCTCCTTTGCCACAGACGCCCCCACTTTAACCTAGGTTTGTTTCATTCTTTGCATTTTCAGATATAGAATAGTTAAATAAGTGAGAATCGCCATATGCAGGTATTGATATTTACTTTGCCTTATGCTTTATGGAAATTCGGAAGAAGTAGATCCAACAGCACCAGTTTAATTCCATGAACAAAATTTCAGGTCCCCTTGATTGTAGTCTTGTGGCCATGAGGCCTTGATCAAGGTTTCGATTACCTCTCTGATTAGAATTTTGATCATTATTACTATACTTGTTATCTGAAAACCATGAAATTGAAACATACTTATTGAGAAAACAAAACTGTAACCTAATGCCAACACATGTTGAAGAAATAATATTCTTGCCCACATCATGTCCAAGTAACCTTGAGTCAGAATAGCCTTTCACATGAAAAATCAGATCCTTCCTTCAGCAAAAGATAACAGTGCCTATGAATCTGTTGGCAACATCTTAATGCCTCTTGGTCCAGTGCAACAAGGAGAAGATTTTTCAATAAATGTTGTCCCTTCACCGATTCAAAAACTTAGAGATACAAATGTAGTATAATGTTTTCTTTTGCCCAAGCTGCGTTAATCGTTGTGATTATCATATTCCTATTTGGCATTGAATCCTTTTCTAGAGCACTCTCTAAATCATGGGCAGTTACAGACGAATTCAACTCTGCACTCTGCAAGAGCTGACACTTATTTGAACAGAATAGCCATGGAAATTAGCTACTTATATAAAGTCTATAATCTATCAGACAAACAAAATTTACAGAAATTTTTGTTCCAGATCAAAATCGCACACATGAAAATTTATTGTAATTGATAAGATGAAGATCCAACTTACATGGTTGGTCGACATGTAGAAACCACTTCTGCCATCTCTCTGTCCAATTGGGGAATAATAATATGTCAATGTAATCACTATTGTGAATATGCAAATGCATAGTATAATTGTCACGTCCCCATCCCTCAACCGGCGAAGAGGACGCGATCCATGCTTCAATCACTCAGGGCTAGAGCCCATAAACATATGCAGGAATAAAATTTCATAAACAGAATGCCTAATCATGCACATTGAACATTTATCTTGCACAACGGAAATCCATGGCATTAACCAACTGTACTAACAGCCTCATGAACATGTACAGGAGGTAAAATGGTAAAACAAAATGCTGAGGTAGAATGCATTGAAATAAAACGTGCATAGATGCCAATGCTTATCAAATACAGCTACAATGAATTAGCATACACAACGAAAACATCAACATTTCTACAACATTCATACAACATGGATTCATTTCATTTTCATTATCAGTAATTTAAGAATTGCAGAGGTAAAATGCACAAGATTACTTATCTTATGAAAGCTTTGCTCCGCAACCAGCTACGTCGCTGCAACGTTCCACCCAACCATAGGCCAGCGTGCTCATCAATCTCTCAGCAACGCTGCCACCCCCGAGCTGGGCATGATTCTCCAAGGAATAAGGGAACTAGCAGGCTTACACATAGCCAGGATACACAAAACACATAGCCAAGCCAACCAAGTTGGGTTTATCAGGCCATTAAGGAGCTGAAGAAGGCAATTGCTAAGCTGGTGAGCTCATTACAGAGCCAAGAACACCCACACCAAAACTAGCCTGACCTCTAAGACACCCATCCACACCCAATACAAGGAATCAGTCCCTTCTCTGCTACATAGTCCCTCAGGCCCTGCATTCCCTTCCAGTGCTATTCAGGGGTGATGGAGAAGAAGGCCAGCCCTCTAGTTCTGCCTGTGTGGTTTCTAACACCAGGTTTATCAAGCAACCAAGCCAAAATCCTTACTCCTCACACAGTTTGAAAACCAACAATTGCACTCCGGCAATTAATTCAGCTCTCACAGCTTAAACAGGGAAAAACGATTTCAACCATCCTCAATAGTCTCCAAACGTAACAACAAAAATGACTCACAAAATGAGGGAAAGCACACAGTCCTGAAATTTATCAATGAGCACAACTCACAGCAGGGTAAAACGCCCCAAATAGCCTGTGCGTGAGACCAACAGTCAGTGAGACAGTAAAAAACGTGAATGGCTCTTCCCAGCCATGGTAAAAACACAAGAAATCACAAAAACGTGAATGGAAAAATGCACCAGCAGCTCCAAAAACGTGAGAAAGGCAACCCAGGACCTGGCATTACAAAAACGACCTCCAATCTATGGGAGAAATGAAACTAACAGCCAAAATCGTGGAAAGAAAGACACAGGAAAAACTCCAGCTGCTCCCAAAACGTGAGGAAACTGAAAAACGTGGATGCATAGCAGAATGGCATACGTTTTTGGGCATTTTCCTTGCCAAGGAAGTCAGAACACGTTTTTCAAAAATGGGTCTCTGCCCAATTCGAATTTGGTTGCCCATACTCTTCCCATTCCATGCAATAACTAACTCAACCACATTCTGGCAGAATTAAATGATTGGAGAAAAAGACAAGAAAAGTAGTTGACAGCATGGGTGGGTTTCCTCATAGACATTTGGCTTTTCCCCATTGGCCCATAGGTTAAATATTTCACCCCCCCTTAT